>JAMKCH010010429.1:0-174424 GCA_023653785.1 Ophioderma brevispina | reverse complement strand
GGGTCACGCAAAGGACAAGCTTGGAATGCCTGCAAGAAACTACACACCTATGGCAATCTGGATATCCAATTCAACCAAGCTGAAGTTCTTAGAGCCTGTGAAGAGGTATTCCTGTATATGGATCTGAGACCCGGACCTGAAGAAAGAGCTACAGGATAAACTGGATGGCACCTACATTCTTATGAAAGATGCCAAAAATATACTGGCGTGAGCACATGACTAAAGCACCGATATGTGGAGAATCCCTCCAATTCAACTTCTGTTGCCAACGCCAAGCACGATTTGCTGGTCCCTGTCATCGTGTGATTGGTCAAGTAGTCTCGGACGTGGTTGGAGGTTACCATGCCCAAACAGATTGTTATTGCTCGAGACATGCAGCAGGACCATTGCCATCTCCAACTTAAAGACGGACAGGGACATTTGGCGCAACACGGCTGTGGCCGCCAGATAGATGGATATTGGTTTAAATACTTGACATTGCACGGAACACATGGAAGCAATAAAAACATTGAAACCTATCCTGATACAAACTTATTAAACACCCAGAGCTATGGCTCTCATAGGATTCCATGATTTTAGTGGTTCAGGGCCTTAGGATGTATGTCTGATTCAGGAAAGAGCATTTGAGCTATTTGCTCATAAGGCCGCTATCGGGCGAGTATATGTTAAAAAAATAGTGGCCATTTTGAAATAAAGATGGCTGCCCGAAGGAAACAATCTATGCACCTCTTCTGGATACAATATATATTTTCCTTAACATCACAAAACATTAGTATTGACACAAATGGGAGCATTCTATGGTGCCAGAAGTCAGGATGATATTGAGCGAGTATACGTTAAAAAAGGCAGCCATTTTGAATTCAAGATGGCCGCCAAAAGTTAAAACAATTGGCAACTTTCTGATGTAATATATTGTTCCTGGACATCACAAACATGGGTATTGTCACCAATTGGAGCGTTCCATGTGCTCAGAAGTCAGGTATTGGGCGAAGTTATAGGTTTAAAAAAATGGTGGACATTTCAAGTCAAGATGGCCGCCAAGAGGAAACAATCTGTGATTTTTTGGATGTAGAATTTGCATTCAATGAAATCACAAACAGGTTGGACCCACGCTTGAGCCTCTATTGTTGATCAGAAGTGTAGATAGAGAGCAAAATATTTTAAAGTGGGCGGCATTTTGAAATTCCAAGAGGTCGGCTGAAGTGAAACAATCTGCGATTGCTGAATATGGATATTTGTGTTCCTTGATATCAACAACATGGTTTGCCACCAATTTGAACCTTCTAGTTGCTCAGAAGTCCAGATATAGAGCAAAATATGTGAAAATGGGCAGCCATTTGGAAACCAGATGCGCCGCCAAAGGAAGGGATAAAAAAAAATGGGAACAATTTGATTTGGATTCCTGGGACCATTATCTACATTTTAAGACCCAACATTCCAATTGTAGCAAAAAAAGCCAAACAAAATCTCAACCACTTCACACACCGCCCCTCCTAGGAGGCCTATAGGCATGATAGGTAATTTTCAACAAAAAGTATTCAGAATATCACAAATCGAGGGAGTAGTAAAAGCAACGGCCTGGCTGAAAAAAAAACCCGATGCGGCGCATACCGCAGGCAAAGAACCATAACCCTCGGGGCAAGACGTCACTTCATCTTTACATGGACAGCGGAAACTAATTGCGTAAACATCATTGGAGAAAATACAAAATTGCCTATTCAATTGAAATTATATCTAGAATGATAGCATTTGAAGGAAGAAAATTTAGAGAAGCTATAAAACAACATGGTTTTTAGGTCATGAATAAAATTGGTTATATAATGATAGGTTTCAGTGTGGCAAACATGGAATTTAAGGATGTGTTATAAACTTATGTGAGCCATTCTGAAAACTATTTAGACTCCAGTAGCACGTATACAGTGGGTGGTGGTGGTCGGTGGTGGTCGGTGGTGGTCGGTCCGGCGTCCCCGGGGGGCGATGTGTTGGCAGTGTGGTGATGATGACGGTCAGAGGCAGTGGTAGTGCGACTAAAATGCTTAACAAAGAGGGAACCTCAGATTTTTCAATCTTGTTTCAAATCGCAATCAATCCTTCATGTACATATTTTCAATTTACTTTCATTCTTAATTGTATAGAAAAACTACAACACACTCAATAAAATCGTGATTTTAGTTGAAATATCCAAATTTGAGTAGTTATCTGAATAATTCATTGCCCGAAGCAGGAACACTAACATGTACTCCCTTATTGAAAAACATATCCAAAACTTGAAAACAATACAACTTATCATCGGTTCAGGTTATAAAATGAATATTCCGTTTTGATATGGCTGTTTTACCCGTTCGTTCACATCTGATTAAAACACTGCCTATATATACATACACGCTATGGTATATCTATATCAGAGCTTATATCCCAATATGGTGAGAATAAATTTACTTCAGTCTTATTTTTTAGTCAAAAAAGTTCAGATTGGGATGAAAATCTAGCTAGCGATGGCCTTGGGCAAACCAGTGCCAGATCACTGGAGGAACAGAAGAAAAGATGTCCCGTGGATTGGGTTACAAGGGCGTCCACGCACAAGCTTTTGGGCGATGTTCGTCGCGTTTTTGTCACCGAATTTGACGCATGCTCAGCTAGCCTAGCCCCAAGCGCTTGTATATACGTTTAACACCACCTCAAATGGTTCGCATGTCTCTTTTATTTTCTTAGATATGTCTTAGAGTGTCAAATGGCCCTCCAAGATATTGCGAATAGAAGTAAAGGTAATATCATAATAGGATGAAACCGATATCTTCCATGAGTTTGTTGTGAGAACAGGAATTGACCCCTTTCCGAGGTAACTTCCCGCTGCATAACATGCAAATGTTTAGAAAATTCCACCAATGAAAGGATTGCATGTAAATGTTGTCATACAACTCGGCAGTTGCATCTCTTCGCCATAGTTTATTTACGTCACAAAAGAAAAAAAAAATCATATTAGACCAAGAACGGATCTCAGATAAAGGACTTTTTAAATTGTGGATACAGCAAACATAGTACTGGTATTCTGAAATAACAATTGTTATGGCTTGCCCGTTTTCTCTTGAGTATTTGAATTGAAGCACCCTCAAGCAAGGGTTGTATTGAAGTTGGATGTGTTAGAAATAATGTTAGTTATACAAAAGCAATAAGACAAGCATTACATGCTGATATCCTACGGCTTTAAAAAATAACTATTTGTTATACTAATATATAAATGAGACGAATAATGTGAAACTTTTTTACTGCCAGTTATAATGATAACCAAACAACGGCTTACAATCGTGCTTGGAATTCAGTGCATCAATTCACTGTTTATCGCCTAACTACCGATCAGTTTTGCATATAGCTTTTTGTGGTTTTTTTTTTTAAAAATATTATAAGTTCAAACATACCTAGTCTTGGATAAGTGTTTTAAAATGGGAAATGAAATTGAGCGTAAAAAGTAAGGTGTACGCTGATCGCATGTTGTTGACACAGGCACGGCAGGCCCAACGCCTTAGTTTCTTCACCTGGCCCGATATAACGCAAAAACACCCTGCTATGTATTGCTAACGTCGTCAGTAATAATTATGCCAGAACATCAATCTAAATATGTGCCGATTAGTAGTATGATTTTAACATATCTTAAACTCAGATTAATCCCTGCCATTATGTTGTTTGAAGCGAGCTATACTCACAAAGATGGGTCGTCAACATCAGCATGTTATTCGCATTTCCATGGTTACACATATCTCGTGTTTACACGTATGTCAAAGTATCTACCAAGACAGTTTTAAATGCATATGCCGAGAGTGAGCATCGCTACGATTTATAGGCGAATGGGCACGTATATCACATCATGAAGAATAAGGAATCGGTACTATGGTACGTCATATATGACTGTCAAAAAATTTAAACAATCAAATAAGCACTAAAATATACAACAATGAACAAGCAAAACGGACAATAGATTCGAGTACACATTTTCCAAGTGTTTAGAATGTGTGCATTGCCATTAAGGAAAAATCTTTAAGGAGTTTAAACCACGTAAAGTGTTGCTATCTACAGGAGAAAGCATTAAAAAAAGATACAAAGTGTCAGTGCTATCCACAATAGAAAGCAATAAAATAAGATAACGCATGTTCCTTTATGTGCCAAGATCAAATCATAAACTTCGGCAGTATATAGTATAAAAGTTTTTGTCCAAAATGAATAATAAACTAAATCAACACTCTAAAATTTGCTGATTGATTAGAAGAAGTTTCATCGATGAGTTTGAATTTGAACTATTTTAAGTGATAATTAATTCCTATATGTACAAACTAGCACCGATTTTTCTTAGGAATTATCAATATTATGCCTTACGCCGTTCGTTTTCAAACATCTACGACATCGTTCATCAACATAAAACCGCCGATTATTTGCACACTACTCGGAACTCTTCCGACTGGTCCGCGTGTCTATACTTTAATAATAAAAAAGTCCAGGCACTTGACAGGCTCGCTAAGTGCAGTGAACTAGCTAGTGAGGTAATGCGCGGTATACATACGAACGAACCGGGCTGAAATTTAATATAAAAACGTGACTGTAACTGACCCAGCATGGTGACCAAAACATTGATTTTATAGTTGTTTTTAGTTGGGCGCGTAGGTCATATCACAATATTACTTCTCTGTTAGATTATCTATTGTTTTCAGCGTGCATTATTTTTCACGAATGCAATGGGCTCTGTCAGATAATGCACGGGTCATCAGATATCAGGGTCATCAGAAATGCAGCCGGTCACAACAAGTCACCAATCCTATTAGCTACTAGAATTACCGTCAATCATTTGATATCGACTTAATGCTCAATATCAAGTAACATGCCTGCATCGTATATATACCCTCTACGAACTTAGTATCTACAATCTATGGTGTCAGTCTAACTTCAATTATTGTGTTGAAAAAAAAATATTGGTGTCTCGTTTAAAGTATTAGGTGAATTCACGTGCGCAGACCATTTCAAAAAATGTGTTTTGTACTGTTTTCTTCCGAAACGCGTATATCTTAATTAACGACGTTTGACATAAAATTATTATATAAAATTCTTATTATATTTAAATTAGAAAGCCTTTCAGAAAGTTTTAGCTGCTATACTGAACTTCCCTACCTCTGTGCCGTGACGTCAGCGCGAGACTTGATGGGCGCCCAGTAAACCGCACGCGCTGGCTGAAAGCGACGGCGTTTTGACACTCGCGCACAAAGATTGCATACATTGACGCGTGCGTACAAGCTGCGTCAAGGTTGTGACCATCACTGCACGGAGTAGAGAAAGGGACTATATCATGTTGCTATATAATAGTAGGCCCATGAGAATTAAGTGTACTTCAAGAAACCCAAAATCAAAATTCACAAATAAATTGGTTTCAATGGCAGAACAGTCAGTTTGTACATACTGTCTGCGTTGGTCGTTACATCTAACACAGTGGGCAGTGGAATTGGTAGAAGAAATTCATATGCATTACATGCAAATCGTCACTGATGGTTTGTTTTGGGAAAAAGTAAGGGCAGTGCGAAAGTCTATCTTTCTTTCAATTTTAATTGCCTGCTTTCACACTAATGGTTTTGTTTTGAAACTGACAGGGAGGTGCGAGAAAGATTAGCCACTCTAAGCGTCTTAGAGGTTGATTTTTCTCGCACTTCAAGATTCATTTTCAAAACAAACTATCAACAATGATTGCGTCAAGGTCTTTTGGCACTATTATAGAGTATAAACTTTGGACATGTTGGAGTATAGAAGTGTTTTTAATTATTTTAAAAAACCTCAAAATTAGATAAATTACGTTATTATAAATGTTAATGTAATGATTTGATGCTATTGTTTCTCAAAAGTATATGGCGGATAAGGACACGCCTCAGTGCACTCGGACAGGAGTAATTGCACGTGACCTATGGGTCAGTGCAGCAGCACTCGAGAATCCGGCCTCTCGATTGCTGCCTGCACTGACCCTTACGGTCAAGAGCAATTATCCTGTCGAATGCACTAGGCTAGGTCCTTATCCTTATCGTATGTTATAGCTGATACGGGAGGCTTTTTTATAACTTAGCATACACAAAATAACAAGTAGAGTACGTACATTGATTGAAAAGTCAACAGTGAATTGATAATTTCATTGACTAGCATTATTGAAAAGCATTCTCAACTTTCATGCATCTAACTTTTATTTGACTGTAGGGAATTTATGATGTTAAGTTTAGTACAAACAACTTAAAAGTTTGGGTATGGACATTTCCCCGGTGCAACGGCCCTTGTTATACTTTCACCTGAATTAGGTGTATCACGCCAGTACCCTCACTCTAACAATCCTAAATGGTTTCAAGGGAAATACCCGCCCTATAGACTTGTTGTTGCTGTTTGCTTGTTTATCTTAGTCGATACAAAGAACATAAATAGATTTATACAGATAATACGTTGAATTGCTGAAAAGCAAACTCTGTTTTAATTAAATTTCTTAGACGTGTATACATGGTTTGCTTCTAAAGGCAGGAATTCCAAAACACACGGTGGGCTTCCCAAAGTTAGCTCGCGGAGATACTATAGCCGTGAGTCATTGGAGCGACGGTTTGATATTGCACGTTCGCTGTGCTCTCAAGCCTATGTATAGACTTTGCATGGCTAGTTTTGCCAATATTGTCTTGCACACCCAGTGTTATTAAATCCCGCAACTGTTTCAATCTCACGATATCACCAGCTTTATTGTTAAATATTTTTAGCAGTTTCAAACTCGAGGTTGTTATTGAACGGTTAGATCGGTAGGGACATACGAACGGTTGAATGAAGATCAAGCATCGAACTTTAGTGACCTCAACGTGGGTAGCAAGGCTCCGTAGCAAGTCAAACATTAAGGAAAAAAATCACCCAATAGTTCTGTCACTGTTATAGTTTTTCCTGGTAATAAATCCAAGGAGCTGTTTAAGACATTTTAATCAATGTCACTTTCTTTTTTTAAGTATAACTGACATTTTAAACAAGTCTAGGGGGAAAGAGAGTATTTAACTCATAATGTGAGTTGAGTAGCAGAATTTACGCATAGGCGCTATCTATACTGTCAAACGTGAAGATATCTATAGAGAATATTTGACACACACACACACCCACACACCCACCCACATACCTACACCCACACACACACACCCACACACCATACACACACCATCCACACCCACACCCACACACATCGACAAATACATATCGTCACAAAAACAAAACACAACGCGTCAATGTTCTAAAGTTGACATTGTCGCCAACCAATAAAGGCTATATATCTTCATTAAAAAAGTAAATATTCTAGTCAAAAGCTGACATGAACTTAGGGTCAACTGTTCTTTAATTCAAAACACTGCAATTAAACTGTCTGTGTTGTTGCACGTCGATTTGGGACCACGATTTTGTCCCGACTCGCTTCTTTGTATACCTTTCGCAGTACTGTAATCTGTTCTTAGCAGCAATGTCTCCAGCTATAGGCCAACTAGAAATTTATATCATAATTGTCATTTGATGATGATCATATAGGATAGCAAAAGCTTCCATTAGTAAAAAATGAGCGTTGATCACGATAAACACTTTTGGTCCCACCCGACATTTACATGTGTACTCCCTAACTCAAGAATATTCAAACTACAAGTTCGCGTCTAAAATTTGTTAACATCGACTTCAATTGTAACTTTAGCGACCATTTTTACCCATCTCGTAAAAGCATGTTGTATTGTTCCTGAATGAGTAACAAAGAAAAAGCAAAACATTGCATTGGGTTCAACAAGAATCTCCTTGAAAGCAACCATTATTATCACCACATATTACTTTTGATTACATTGTATTTTGATTTGTGTACTTTAAATTTACACAATCCGTTCATCTCTATTTTAAGAGTTGACACCAAATCATACCCTGAACACGACTTTCTAAATGGTTAATATATTGCTAATGAATAAGACATGGGCAGGCCTTTTGGGATTTGACTGTGTCCGCGAGCTATCTGAGAGGTTTGTTGCCTGCCATATTCCAGTTATTTTCACCATTGTTAGCTCTTTAATTTAATTAAATCTCCAATCCGTAAAGGCTGACTTGATCAGAGTTGAAAATATTTCCAAACACCGTTAATATGTAATTGAACCAGCGTCCAGGGCTATTATGCTGAAAATATAAATCTTTTAATTTGTATTCGAATGATCAAGATAAAACACCCTCAGCGTGGTTCTAATACAAATCAGGGATCAATATTAATTACCATTATTAGGTTCGTTCACTGTTAAAACACGAGGTAATTAACAATTCAACCGTTGAGTAACACATTTTGTATTATATTCAATGGAATACACAAAAAGCGCCCAGTATATCAGATTGTCTCGATAGGACACTCCATTGATTTTAAGTCATTACTAGACGCACGTGTCATTCTTTCAAAATATAAATATCAACATCATCATATATGTATATTTCTATTTTTTGTAGCGCGGAAGTTTACCCATTAAAATGTGACACTTTTTCCAGTTCATTGTACTTTTAATAACGTAATTAGAACAACGATCGATACTGACTAGAAAATAAAACAATGTAATTGACACGCTCTCTAATATTATTTTTATTCTTTTTTGTACGATTCATTAACTTAATCCTCTCCCTCTCTTTGTTTTTTACAAATGATCTTTTCCAAACAAAGTATGCAGTATTTTCATAATCAAATATACTCTAAAGTACCCCCATAAAGTCGCACAGGTCAGCAATTAGCGTCCGAGATATTGTCTATTTTCATCAAACTTATAGCCGCTCCCTACACGATCTAAACAACGCGATCAGAGGCACTGGTTATATCAGAAGAATAGATCATTTCTGTATTAGTTGCGAGTTTTACAATAATGTCATTAGTAATATTATGAAATGACACATCCCACTATGTTCAAACTTCCCAATCACCGCATCAACGTCAGTATTCCAGGTGTTTTGGCGATGATATCGGGCCATTACTTAACACGCACATCATGTAGCAACTTCAAGCAATACGCTGTAGACAGTATTCACATGCTATAAGAGTAAGATCCGGAGAGGGGCAATTCAAACCTTTTAAAGCTTGAGACCGCCGTTTTTCTTAGTTTTGAATATTCATTACACCACACTCATGATAGTGATAAACATGGTTATTCTATTTTAACACTATCCAAAATGACAGTTAAGATGAATTTGAAACCGTTTACAGAAACGGTTTCTTATCACGTTGTGTAGTACTCTTGTAGAAATTCAATATTTGAAAAAAGTAACCCAATAATATGATTATATCATTGTAGTTTTAAACTGAGATTTAAAAGGGCAATTTTTAACATGCTTAACCCTATCGCGTTCTTAGCTTACAGCACAGAAATGGCCTAGCCCCCGATGCAAACATGTCCTTCGGCCAAAGCGTGCGATGTTGCTCAAGCCCTATAGCGCGTGTATTCGCTTGGTAGTTCATGTCATGTCCGGACACTTTAGCGAAAAAAAAAGACGACGACGACGAAAAAAAGCGGAATGCTTCAGTTTTTGATAAGTTGGAGTGGATAGGGGTCAGTAACATCGGCGATAGTTACGTGTGATGTGAGCATATGTGATCGTTTACAACTGTCAGATGGACCAAATGCACCGACCTTGACAATTTTTTTATAATACTACGAACGAGTGTCATGTCACCCGAACAATTCATGTGTGATAATTATTTGCGGGAAGGGAACAAAACTGGACAAAACACGAGTCGAGAAGTCGCCGCAATCAAATGATTGTGATGATGCAACATGAGCGGAAGACATCATTAAATGCATTCAATGGGACGAAAGACAAAACGAAGCAGTCTCACGTACAACGTCCGGTAAAGATGGAAGAGGGAAAGATTAATCAAGCTTGTAATTAAAAATGCAGTCACGTCGCGGTGAAGTCAGTTCAACATGCCGAACTGGCTGAAATACCACATCATTATCGCTCTCTATTAAATGGATAACACAGACATCCGATAAAACGATTTACAATATTTTAAAACTAGATGACGTTTAAAATTCAATGGAACACAACCACCTTTTTATGCCTACATCAAGCACCTATTCTAGGCATGTGCTATCTACTGAAGATAGCGCGGTGTGTTCCCCGGCTGTTACGTGCAATGCACGGGCAATGTACAGCTGTACAAGCCTATGATGGCCCTGAACAACGTCACTGGGTTGATATGTTACGTTAAAAGCTATAAAAAAGTCTCGGTATGGTGTTAATGAACATGACATAAATGGAGATCAGTAATGTTACAGAGTCAAATTGAACGTATTTAAATTTTTTGGTTTCTGTTTCCATGCCTTTGCTAGTATACTATGGCCAAAAAGATAGTCAAGCACCCACAAAAGTAATAAACCATGACAAATCGATAAAAGGGACGCACAAAATGAAGCTATAAATAGTAGTTATTGAATTCTTTGTGTGGTTGACATGATGAGACATTTTCCGAGTTGTCTCAGTAACAAACAAGCAAGACAATGAGGCATAAAATGAGGCTAGTCATTGATCCGAAGCGCTTCCCCACTAGCCGGACCTAGCGAGTGTGATGAGCTAACGTGCATGGGTGGTTTGTGCGCAACATTCTTGTGACGCCGCGTAGTTGTGTGAGCCGTGTGGAGTTCATAAACATTGATGTGTCTAACATGTGAGGAATGAGCACGCTTAATTACTAGAGCTTGACAGCTGATATGACATTATTTTGTAGCTTAATTTGCTGTTCTAATTAAGAAGAATTCATAATTTATACTTCTGTGAAATGCAATTAGAAAGAGCGATTTATGATAATAATACTATCCAAAAGTTGTCAAATTACTTCGGCACATCATTACAAATGTGCTTTACACAAAAATACATGTAATTACATTATTAAAATTAAAATTTAAACCCAAATAAATCAAATTATGGCATCCTTTATGAGTTCTATAAAAACATTGATTACAGACATTTACAAAACAAGCAATTTCTCTACATCTGATGTAACAAACTGTAGTGCATTGTTTTCTTTAACTTGCTTTATGTTATGTTCTATGACTTATGCAAGAGAACAAACAATGACACTATAATTACTTTATGTAGATATTACATAGGTTATGCAAGATTACAAACAACACTATAATATACACTAAAGAACTCCAGCAATGCTATTCTTGCTTTATGTAGATATCAATTACTTATGCAAGAGATAACAATAACACAGTACTTAATACTTGCTCTCCTGTAGATATTTACCTCATAATGCAAATTTGCAAAACTACACTCTAATATACACTAGAGAACTCCAGTAACAGTCTACTTGCTTTATGTAGATGTTTGATTATTTATGCAGGATAACAAACAATAACATAAATACTTGACTTATGTATTGGGCTGCCCACCGAAAAGAAACCCTTTTTTTGCCTTATGCAATGCAAAACTTCAGTAACACTATAATTGCTTTGTGTAAATAAACAATACTAATATAAATTTACTGAAAAGTGTCTTGACCTTAAAGTGGGAAATACTTGGAGCTTGAGAACAAAATCGTCAATTAACTTTTAGTTCTAAAATGCAGGAGTATTTCAGTTTATTGATAGCAACATTCAAAATTAAATATTTAGAACAATCATGTTATACCCTTTACACTACTATACTCTGTATTCTGCGCTTGATACCATTAAAAATAAAGCACATAAATAACAGAATAAAGAAATAGAGTAGGTGCAAACAAGGCCATAGCCATTGGGAAGGGGAAGCTTGCACTCCATCAACATGACCAAAGGCCTTGTTCCCCAAAGAAATCATAGAAAACTAGCTCCCTCAAATTTTCATCCTTCCCCCTCTTTCACCCCTATTGCAATGTCTAGCTATGCCTGTGAGTGAGCCCAATGTTATGTAATAATACAAAATAAAACCTTGTAACTAAATGATCACAAGACTAAGTTATACTGACCACTTTCAGTCATTGCAAGTGATATTAGCCACCACTTTAAAATAAAAATTACCACTGATTTGGAGTAAACTGGGTAAAATATCAACAAATTTAAGTTAAAGTTACAAAAGCTCAAAGATAAGACTGTCAGTCATCATATATAATAGATGTGTGGTGGGCTAAAACTGAGATTGATAAGACCTTATACTAAGACTGTAAAGTTCAATGATCATGTTCCAATGCTGCGGGAGTGGTACTGTTATGTCCAAATACGAGGTTAACAGGCTGCTGCGTTCAAGCAACAAGAAATCGAAATTTACAAATAACCCTAGTGATGATGTGAATCAACAGAGAGATCAACATGATCAATAAAACACTAAAAAATTACTTTTACCACAAAAGAAAACATCCAAATTAATGACGAGCTTACACTGGCAATTATATTCTGCAGAAGCCGTAACTATGACATCTCCTACATGGTTAACGGACAAATTGAGTTCAGTCCATTAGGCCTTGGAAAGCTTTTCACACACCCAAAATGGTATACAACCGTACAACATGCATAGAGTCCATTTACCTATAGGATCCTCGAAGCAATGGTTATAACAACACAACTGTTTAAGAGTGTGGTTAAAAAATTAAAAGGTGGTTTTCTCATTATGAGCAAGCTGCAACGCTGCTGATTGTATTGTGACTTTCAAGTGCAGGCAACTTGTGTTTTGTGTTCGAAGGGCATTTTCAATCCACTGATGATATGATCCTTGTGGATGTGTTCTCCTATGAATTTACACTAAGTGTGTGAGGCCTAGACGATAAAAGATACCTTAATACTTTGAAAATTAAAAAGGTTGTTTGAGAGTCTTCCTTCTACTGAAGAACGTAAGAAAAAAAGAATAGCAACACTTTCAATAAGAGAGGCGATGAGAGAAAATGACTAAGAAAAAAAGAATGTTCCTAGTTACATGACTAGGTTGTGAGCGCCTTTAAGTCTTTTCTTTCATGGAATATTAGGCTCATGAAAGAGTGTAGCAAGGTGAAAAGGAATACTTGTGCATTTGCTTATTCTTAACACAATAGCATTTCCTTCTAGTTTTGTTGATAGATGGAGCGCAATTTGAAACCAGTAACATTAACTTTGAAGTGTTGGACATCATCAAAATCGCCACTTTGATATTTCGTCTATTGGGCAGTGTGAACTTTCATAGTTGCGTATGGCAACTTTTGTTTTGTGCGAGCATTTTCATCCAATGATGAAGATGATCCTGGGAGGTGTTTCTAGGAAGTGTACTACTAAGTGGTGGAGCTAATGAAAAATACTTATTACTTTGAAAATTAAAAAGTTTGTTAAACCACTTCTACTGAAGATAATTTTAAAAAAGAAAAACACAAGAAGATAAAGAATACATACACTTTCAAGAAAACGAGAGAGAGAGATAGGGGGGATGAGAGGAAAATGAACTAAGAAAAAACAAGAAATCCTGATAAATGGACAGGTTGTGAACCCTTTAAAGTCTTTTCTTTCATTGGAGCTATTGCTCATGAAAGAGTGTTACATGATTGAAAAAGAATACTGTGCATTGCATGTGGAGAAGACATTTCTTTCTAGTTTGTTGCTGGACCCAATGGAAACTAGTACCTTTAACTTAACAAGAATTGCTGGCAGGTCATACATTCCCCTTTACTTGATGTAATCAAGCATCAAGGACAAATAGTAAACTGGAAGTGAAATGGTTGTCTTATCAGTACAGGTAGGCTGTTGACATCCAAGCTTTGCTATTTGGCAATGGAATTCCTTATATACTATTGGAACTTTGCTTCCAATAGTATTTTATATCTTTCCATCATTTTATTTTAATTAAAAAAAAATGATTCAGTATTTCATAAATTTATCAAACAGCAGAATATACATAATAATATTTACAGTAAAAACACAGGAGTTCCAAGGGGGCAAATTTTTTTTCCCCAAGAGGCAAATTTGCATTGGATACCAATGTAACAAACCGTTAGCGCATATAGGAGTATGTAGCTCTAGTTGATCAATAGGCGGATTTTAATGTTACGTAGCACTATTATTGTTATTGCTACATTAAACACAATCAATACTAGGCCTGGGGCACAACACGAAGTTCTTGCCGGCCTCCCTTCTGATCAATGTTAAGGCACTGCGTTCAGCAGACCAGAAAATAAGGGCGTGCAAGCAAAGAGTGGACCGTTTGCCAGAATGCCATTTATATGCTCGAGTCAAACTTTTATTATTGCATGGTACTTGGTCAAAAATAGATGTCACATGTGTGATGTCTTAGCTTAATTAATAGCAAGATAAGATGGTTGAAGTAGTGACATTCTTAGTCTTGTACAAGCAGTTCTTGGATTTTTCTGTGGATTAATTGCAAGAACCACTCGATCTATTGATCAATACCAAATCAACCATCAAGTGAAGGGTTAAAAGAACTACAGGGCAAAGGCACAAAACCATGGTGTTATTCCGGTGTTCGCTCCAATGAGCACAGTCCATAGTTCCTCAGCAAGAATGCAGGAACATGGGCAGGAAAAGAGCTTTTAACGCTCGCAAACCATGCACGTCAAGCGACGCAAGGGCCGGTGCTCGCTGCTCCCAACCCTCAAGCATCATTGAAAAACCAGGTGCGAGAATCTTGAAGACCGTCTGACGATGGTGGACCCCATTAGTTATCTAATCTGTCAATTACAAATGGGTAAAAGGATGACAAAGAGGCAATGCTAAAGCATGTTTCTGCTACTCTCAATGAACTTGCACATTCTTTCTTACTCTCTCCATCTTTTAAGTACGTTCACTGTTTACTTGGCCAAACCTTGTCATAAAATGTCTTTTCTTTTTTTTTTCTGAACAACAATTGAGAAAATGGCTTCATCCATTAGCGCAGCACACAAGCTCTCAATTAAAACAACAAAAGATTGTACAATGTCAAATTGATAAAGATGGGTTGCAAAAAATTATGTTAAAAGGCAAGGAAATGATTGTTACAGGAAAGACGGTGAAATGAAATGGAAAGAATATGACATTTTAAGTATATCACAGACTGATGGAATCTAATGGAGTGTACCAAAGATAAACACAAATAAAATAGACCTGGCCTAATGTAAATTTTTACAAAGTGCAGTAGATTTGTTTCTTTTTTAGGGATGCTTGCTAAAATGGTTAACATTAAATCATCATTATCAAAATAACACACATTCACTTTTTATGAGAACTTAAATAAACATTGTTTCACAAATAAAAACACTGTGTCATACCTACTACACCAGTAACCTGACCTGGTTGCTATATTAACACTTTCCATATGGTGCAGATTCTAGAAACACAGGTCAAAATGTTTTTTGAAAGGTCAGCTTTTATCAACATGCACTGACCATGTGAATTAGCATGTTTGTTCCTGTTAAAGCAAGCCAACCTCAAATATAGCTATGAACATGTTGTAAAATTGTACATTTTTCTGAGGAAAAGATGCAAATTTGTGGAAAAGTTGCCTGTAGCATTCTAAGTTTAAAAACCATTAGACGTGTATATGTAGTGGTCCTTAGAAACAGGTGTAGACAGTTTGCATGAGGTGGAAAAGTGGGACACAGAAAAGTTGCCATTATAAATTTCAAAATTTCCAATGTGGCTTGTGCTTCAACTGGTCCATGCATAATTCTGAAATATTAATAAGATCATACCAAACATACTGGAGTATGTCTCCTCCCATACCTTGTTTATAATGTGCATTTTTAATCAGGCTTTTTTTTTAAAGGAGAAAGTTCAGTCTACATGACTATACTTAGACATCACTGAAATGTTTGTAGTATGTACCCAAAGATTTTTAAAAAATATTTGAAAAAACTGCCCTTTTATAAAATTTCACTAAACAGAAAGGTAAATTATGAACTTAAAGAACATTATAAGTGTTTAAATAGCAATTTATATTTGCCTATCAGTATGAAACACAATATTATGGCAGTTGCCTAGTAAATATAATGTTGTCTTTGTAGAAACCAGGACATAGTTCAAATGCTTACACCTTCATTTATACATTTTAATAATTGGCAACTTTACTATTTAACTGTAAATACTCAACTATGAGTATGACTCTCAACACTTACAAACCACAAAGTGATTAGTGTATTATCCAATTCACTCATAAAAGGTTGGCTCTGATAGGTATAATTGGTGATCAGCCTGTATAATATAATTAATTCACATGATTTTGTCCGTAACTGTAACTGATTTAGGCTATCTCCATATATGACCTGCAATAAACAATTAACCTCAGCCATCATGTACGCACACATCACACGCAGCCTTTCACATTCTGTAAACCCACCAACTCTTTTGAAAGGAAATATAAAAATGATAACATGTTGCAAAATGGTGGGCATGTTAAATCAAAAGGAACTGAATGAGTACAAACATGCATAGTTTTCATTCAGCAATTTCAGGGGTACATTGATGATATTTTAGTAAATAGTAATGGAACAAGTTGAAAATGAGGAGATTAATATAGGAAATGGATAGCGCAGTATGGATGGCGTTAGACTGGTCATGTATGGAATCTCTATCATCACCTATACATTTAGAGTGATGGTCATTCAACCTTGTCTACAGAGCATAAGCCCATATCAAAACCATCTGTAAGGAATAAGCCACAATCCCCTCTCAATTTTTATTTCATAAGAACAAGTGTTCTGTATAGGGAATTATCCTATTGCCATATGGAATACCAACAATGTGGAATATTGGTGGAATTTTTCAAAATTTATCAATTTGTGTTGTACGATTAATGATTGATGAGCCAAGACAACATATTCTGTTTCTATTCAATATTTAAATGCTCACGTCACAACACCCAATGGCTATGTTTGTCTTTTATGACTGTAGTCATACTTCATGAATACATCATTATTTTGGAGATGTTGTGCACTCTCCAATGCTTATGAATGACATTTTCACCTGTTAAGCATTTGTGACAAAAACATGGCCAAGTTTGCATGTGATGATATAAGTACCATGTCACAATGACCTATTTGGAGATGAAATTGATAGCAGTTTGCATGTCAAGCTACTAACTGACAGAGCATCAATTTCAAAGCAAGTAATGCATGTAAAGTTCTCATTTTCTTAACCAGTGCCATATTTAAAGAATTAACTTCATTCACACAAGTATATACATGTGAGCTCACCATTTTGCTTTGCTAAGTACTGCCGATATGAATGTGACTCCACTATGTTTTGCTCTTGCTACTGTCAATACACAAAAATATCAACATCATGCACACACTTACATAAGCCCACACACACACATACACACCCACACACATTATGTACACGCACTCACATTAGCCCCCACATTACTTTTTTGTAGTCATTAGTTTTAAAATAATCCATTATGCACTACTATGCTGCACTTTAGTCTTTAACTATTTTAGTCATTTGCATTAAAATGGTCCAGTATGATGTACTCTAGCTCTAGTAATGGGTTATGTAGTTTTTTAGTCATTAGTTGTTGTTTTTTTATTTAGTGTTAAAATGGTCCACTCTGATGTACTTTATTCCATAACTATTATTGGGTGACAAGCTGACTCTAACCAAACAAAGTACAATCCTATAATGCACCTTAAAGCTTATTCTTAAATATTAAAAATAAGGTGATGGGTTGTCTCTAAGAATAAATATTAATTAGCTTGTAGGGACTTTGATTTTTTAAGGTCCCACAATAAAAAAAAAAGCTCACACAAAGTCCCCACGAGGTATAAGAGTTTCTGATTACACACACATGCACACACCTACCCAAGTGCATGCATGCATGCACACACATGCATGCACACACACACATACACAAAAAAAACCACACTAACAAAAACACACGCACACAAAAACAGATGTGTGTATGCCAGCAGTAAAGAAGACATGCCTGAACAAACACAAATATAAAACTGGCACCAAGCAAACTAACACAGAAAAGGATTGCTAGATAGCATAAACATGTGATCAAACAAAATCCAGCATTATTTAATATAACACTTTTCAATTTTTCCATTTTCTTCAATGACAACTATTTGGGGGCTTATAATTACTTAATTACAAATGAACATGAAAGGTAAATGAACAGGAAATAGAAAATTTTCTTTTAAGCTTAAAGGGACATACGGAGAATTTCTGAGGATACAAATTTCTCCAAATTTACATTTGATGGGTTGTAAAACACCTACAGAGTGCAGTGGTTTATTGGAATAACAAGTAAAAAGAAAACCAAAAACTAAGTTTTGAACTTGCCAATTGCCCTAATTGGTCCTAGAGAGAAGCATGCTTAGATTTTCTGTCAATGCACGACAAAACACTTGATCATTTTTTATCACATAAATACAGCATGTTTGGCTTATTCACTTCAGGTGTAATACATTAGTTAGCATTCTAAATATGCAAAAAAAAATCTGTTTAAAAAAAAAAAAAAAAAAAAAGTCATTAGTTGTTGTTTTTTTATTTAGTGTTAAAATGGTCCACTCTGATGAACTTTATTTCATAACTATTAATGGGTGACAAGCTGACTCTAACAGAAAAAAGCAAAATACTAGAATACACCTTATTCGGTGATATTAAAAATAAGGTGATGGGTTGTCTCTAAGAATAAATATTAATTAGCTTGTAGGGACTTTGATTTTTTAAGGTCCCACAATAAAAAAAAAAGCTCACACAAAGTCCCCACGAGGTATAAGAGTTTCTGATTACACACACATGCACACACCTACCCAAGTGCATGCATGCATGCACACACATGCATGCACACACACACACACATACACACAAAAAAAACCACACTAACAAAAACACACGCACACAAAAACAGATGTGTGTATGCCAGCAGTAAAGAAGACATGCCTGAACAAACACAAATATAAAACTGGCACCAAGCAGACTAACACAGAAAAGGATTGCTAGATAGCATAAACATGTGATCAAACAAAATCCAGCATTATTTAATATAACACTTTTCAATTTTTCCATTTTCTTCAATGACAACTATTTGGGGGCTTATAATTACTTAATTACAAATGAACATGAAAGGTAAATGAACAGGAAATAGAAAATTTTCTTTTAAGCTTAAAGGGACATACGGAGAATTTCTGAGGATACAAATTTCTCCAAATTTACATTTGATGGGTTGTAAAACACCTACAGAGTGCAGTGGTTTATTGGAATAACAAGTAAAAAGAAAACCAAAAACTAAGTTTTGAACTTGCCAATTGCCCTAATTGGTCCTAGAGAGAAGCATGCTTAGATTTTCTGTCAATGCACGACAAAACACTTGATCATTTTTTATCACATAAATACAGCATGTTTGGCTTATTCACTTCAGGTGTAATACATTAGTTAGCATTCTAAATATGCAAAAAATCTGTTTAAAAAAAAATTAGGGTGCATTTTCTAGAACTGTCCTCATGTCTCTCTAAGAAACCAAAAAAAATGACTTGTACATACAAACATATACAGGGGAATCCTGGAAGAGGATAGTACCACAGTACAATCAAAATTAGTATATACCTAAAAGACCAAAGGAATAGTAGTCCCAGTTATGCAGATGAAGCATGCAGACAACTAAAACAACAGGACTCGTGCAGACTAATATAAATACAAAAACCAAATGAATGAGACCAGAACAGACAAACAAACAGACAAAATGAAAAGGCTCTTAACACAAACATTCACACCAGACAAACAAAAACAAAAGTCAACTTCCAATTTCTCCCAATAGATTACACCAAACCATGTGACCAATATGAACCACCATGCATTGACTGGGTCATACCACCACAAACAAGCAAGTACTTAATAAAAATGAGGGGAAAAAGCTGGCTGAAGTGAAATTTGCTGCTGCCCAAACTGTGAGTTAAGAGTGGGTATTTACACAGGTGGTGAAAGCATTTGACAGCCACGGCTTGTACTAAGTGTTCCAATGGGATTCATGCAACACAAACTCGCTGTAATTAACACCTGCGACTAAATGCCGCACTTCATTTCGTATTCCACATGTGTGCACATGCAGAGTGTGTGTATATGTGCGTGTGTGCACGCACAACAGTATATGTAAATGTGCAAAGGCAGTGTGGCACGCAGACTCATGCACAAGTAGTGTAGGAGGTATGGGATAGGGAGTCTATCTAAGATGTGCAAATACTCTATCAAGCATACTTTCCTTGACAACTGGCCAAAAAGTCTGCTTTGTCCATTTTTTGACTTACTGCATGTGGAAATTAAGAGCATGAAAATGATAATTTCCTGCGAACCTGTTACATTAAATACTACTTTTAATCTAGTGGAATAATCAACTCACTGTCCACATTAATATTTCATAGCTTGATGTGTAATTTTGATTCTATCATACTGTTTCCTTAGAAAATGTACTTATTTTCTACTAAAATCGAGCTTCTTGGCATAAATCTGTTCTGGTATTACGGTTTCTCTGATGTGCTGAGCGCCTTTCATGGCAGCCACACAGCGCCTTGATCACGTTTACGTGGATATGTCGCGCGTTAAAAATACAAATTATTATTATTATTATTATTATTGTGTTTTACCAGTGACTTTGATGACTCAACTTTAATATCAGTATTGCTAGCCTATGCCTCAAGTTCTCCCAAGTTGTTGTTCCAACAAAAAGAAGCAATCTATGAAATTTGGTTGAATACACGAGAACTTTCTCCTCAAATAACCCAGTACATTAATTTAAAGCAGCTATAGCAAAGAAATGACAAAAATAATAAGTTTGAAAGAATGCTTTATTAGAATTAGATACCTGCAACCATAACATGTACATTCTCATTCTGATTTAAACTAAATCAAAATGGACATCCTTATGAACATGATGAAGATTATCTTTAGATTTTGGGATGAAAATCCTCAAAAAGTCCATCATCCCTCCAGGGATATAGATGCACTAGAGCAAACAATGATTCCTCCATGACCCTTTACTGGCCAAACTCCAGGGGAAAAGCTCCTAGCTAGTCACAAGTGGTGCGATCACCCGATATTACTGCAACCTACCTAATATCATATACATATCCAGGATGAACCTAATTCAGATTTAACGAAGCTTGCACGAATTCATTATTTAAAGTGACAAGAACTTCATTAAGGAATGGTAACGGGTGATGTATGGTGGTAGATAAATGGTGCAACGTGTTGGAAATGCTTCCAGCTGGTATGCCAATATTACGCTAAAATGTTACAAAGATCATTGTATAAGTGCAATGCTTTATCAAAAAAATTTATGTTCAAAATAAATATCACTTTTGCATCATTAATAAATGTAGATCAAAGAACACTTTTGTATAACACAAATATATAGTAATAAAATTGAAAGCATTTTTTTTAATTAAAAATTTTCAAAATGGTAAACAATCATGCGGTTCATGAAAGAATAAAATGCAGAGTGTCTGCTAAAAACAAATTCAGGTGGCTGTTTTGAACAAATTTACTGGGAAATTTAATTATGGAAAAGAATGTGATATTTGAATATTTATATATAGATAGGTTAAAGCATGTTTGTTAGTTTGTGGGACTGGTTGTGTTCATCTACAAGGCAAGGTGATGTATTAAAAGCCAACTCAGAACACCACTTAATTATTTTTTCTGATGTCTGATAAACAAAGACTTAAAATATTTTTAAATGGACTCTAACAATCACAAATTATTTTAAAATCAACACAAAACAATGCAACTTATTAAATAATCAAGAGACCAATTGGTACAGTAATTCATAAATTCAGTAAATAGTTGTATTATGACTTTTGTTATGAGTTTGATATTTCTACAACATTTATAAATTTAACTGCAAACATGAACACTTAATTTAAATGATATACCCTGTAATTAGTATAATGTTTTTTTGCTTCTAAAAGATCTATAGACTCTTTTTTGGGTAAAACCCATGACAATACCAACAGACATTTTGTAATCTATTGGTATCAAATAGACACAGCAATTTAAAGGTGGGTGATCTGATTGATAACCTTGTCCCCCTAATTTACCCCCATCAAACTGAGATTTTGGTATCTGAAGAAAGTTATATTTTTCTCATGGCGGCGCATTGGTCGGAGTAATGGGTGTCCCGGAAATACTTTATGAACAAAAATGTCTCAAATGTGTTGACACATTCTCCCTGTCCTATATGCCTAATTTGGTACACATTTTTGCTTCTGCTATCCAAACAATAGACCAAGTAAAGCTCAAAATTTGTAATCAGATGTTTTTTGTGATGCTTTCCATGTGAGGAAAACAATGTCATATGAAAAATCGGACCATAATTCGATGATCGGGTCACCACCCACTTTTACACTTTAGAGTGCATTACAAGAGTTAAGGCACTATCAGGTTTGAAAAACAGAAACGAAAAATCAATCAAAAATCAGATTGATTTGCAGTCTGTAACAAGTATAGGTATCCTAACATACCCTAACAAATTTTTAAGACCAAAAGCAGTCAAATAAGAACAAAGTCAACTATTTTAGTTAATACTGTCATACGGACATTACTACAACACACCATTGAATGGAGATTCATATATTTGAACACGCTGTTTTCTTCTTTTTTTTCCGCCACGTTGCAGTTTGAAAAAATAACTTATAGAATTTAATAGAAATTCCACCGACTTATTCTTCACTTTTTTAAGCTACTCCTACAATTTGCCAATATTTTTAGTCTTTTTGTCGTATCACTGATATGTCCTTACACAGCCACGTACATATGCACATCAAGCTTGATCCTTCAGCAATCCAACCATTCCAAGTCATTGGTTTCGTCGTTTTAGAACTGATTCCCGTCTAAATATCTGTATTAAATGTACTGACTCACATTTTTAAATTAAGCCTTTCAATACTTCCAAGTTCTGCTGCAGGAAAGTGTTAAGAATATATGTCAAGTGCAGATAAAACACTATAGTGCTTCACACCCATTGAAACCCTTATGCACCTACCTTACAACTGCCCTTAGATCCAATCAAAGATAACCTATTCACAAAGCATTTTAAAAACATTGAACTGTAATTTCCTAAGAAAAAAGAGCTCTTGAGCAAGACTGTGATAATAAATTGTCTATTATCCCATTGGGTAGGTATCTTAATAGCAGGTAATTGTTTTTGTGTTTGAGGCGGGTTGGCAGTGTGTTCCTCAGGGGTATGATGCGCTAAACGCAATTCACGGTGTGCAGGGTCGACGCCATTTATTCTGCCAAAATAATTGTGTTTTCCTAAAAGATTAGAAGTACTAGTAAATACTTGGGATTTTTGATTAAACCAGCTATTAATATTTTAATCTACAATAATACTTCTGCAATGCAACATGTCCACACTTTTTTTTTAAATAGAGAAGGAGTGCCATTTCTCTTCAGTGTATAATAGAAGCATCTATTCATTACAGGCACTATTCTATTTTTTACCAGTTTTTGAATATCAAATCCTCATCTATAGCTCCCTATCACACAAAACAATCTTTAATCAACAATATATTCTAAAAGCCTACACTAGGCCTATCTTCAAGTCTTATTTCCATATTTCAGCCATCCCCATAACTGGTGCGATGCTTAAAAAAGGCTAATTAGAAAGCTTACAAGAAATAGTGCTAATATTGCGCCCTGCACCCTTATAATTCTCTGATCCCCTTGTACGGAAGACAAAAGATTGCATGGGTCGTGTGTACATATTTGTTAAGCGAGAGCGTATTTGACAACCAAACAAGGCAGGGCCACATAAACACTGTCTCCCCTTTGGGGAAAGCAACAGAGCCGTGCATTTTTCTCTTCTCTTCCCTCTCTTCAAAATGAAAAGCCCTCATTTTCGTCTTCTTCATTTCTTTCAAGTCATTGTTCCTGTCTGAATACCACATGTGGACTTTAGACTTAGATTTTTTTGTGTATCCATGTTTTACAAAAAGTCCAAGTCTGACCTTTTGCTATTTTCCCTTCCAGGAAACCAAACACGGCCATATTCCACACTGTCTGTGTTCTAGCTATATTATTTCACCGGTGGCAATATTTCTCTCTCCCTCTCTCTCTCCATCTTTTTTTCTGATCACAATGAATAATGGTCTGTGTTTTGCAGCCAAATTTTGAACAAACTCTCTGACGCTGCATCAAAACTCCCCTCCATTGTGTGTTCTAAAAATGTCATTTCCTGTTCTCTGCCAGCGTCCATGTCCACATTTTCCAGTTCATAAGTTTCATAGAATAAACCTCACTGAAGGCAGTATATGACAGCTAGCAAGCAAGCGAATAGACCATACCCAAACACGATCTAAGTCAATGAGTTGTGCCAATAGAAAAATTGACTGCTTTCCTATATATTGCTCTCAATGCTGGGCATGCATTAGCTGACCGGAGCTAATAGAAAAAAAATTACCCTGAACATCATCGCTAAAAATATGAAATTTGCATTTATAAAATTCGAAAGTGACATGAAAATAGACTTCAAATAAGTACAACAGCTAGGTTTTAAATCTTCATTTGTTGGTGATTCTATCTTATTTTTTGTAATAATCTTTAACACTTAAAATATCAAAATTTCATCACCAACTCAAATCTGGAATAAACAAATTGTATTTGTCCGAGTCCAAACATGATTAATTTCTGATATTAATATATTGTAGTTATTTTGTATGAGTATCTATATATTGCAAATTTTGATATTAAATTAGTGCCATTTAAGATGGGGAAAACCACTGAACTACTAAATTTGGAATCAGTTTTAAAGAAGTTTGCAACCATAAAAAAAATTATCACTTATTGCTAGCTTTTGAGTCAATGTCAACAAGTCATTTAAGGAAACATTTTGAGTTAAAGTCACTCTCATAGCAAGATACAGATGAAATTTTCGCTATTTACCAAGACTTAACCAAATTTCTTTTACATCTTTGGAAAAATAATATTATCATACAGATTTATACAAAAAATAGCAAAAATTGCTTGTAGGTACAGAAAATACAAGTTAATACAGGAGCGAGAGAGAGAATTTGGTAGACGGAAAGCAATAAAACTTGTCACAAATGATTGCAAGAATATCAAGGCAGCAGAAAATAACACTCATGCGCTGCATTGTACAGGGCACAATAGCTAGCAAATATTGTTACTGCCTAGGCTAGTATTGTGACAGGCAATATTATCACACCAAACCTAATATCTTGCCTCATTCTACGTAACATGATGGGCAACGATGACGATGAAGCAGCGATGACCGACTTGTAAAATTTAATTTAAAAATCATTTGCTACCCAACAAGTATTACAGAAAATTGAATATCGACAATGTAATATCAGGAAGAAATTCTTGGACAGAGAAATTACTATAGATCAACAACCACCAATAGAGGAAAATGGGCAGAAAATTGTTGCATTAGATTGCCGCCTCAAAGAGGTTTTAATTTCAAATATGAGGCATAATTTCAATGCAAATAGTGACGTCGTTATTAATTCATTCATGCGAGGAACAACTATATTGGCGAGGTTTAGAGGCAGGGGTATATGCCAAAAAAACACTAATGTCAAGTTCAGTAGGAGTTTATTTGCCAAATTTGCTAACAGTTTTGAAATTTGAGAATATTCTGCTACTTGCAGAATATAATATAAAGTTTTCCCGTTCGGTTTCCGCACAACAGTTCAATTACCGAATTCAACAATGCCTTAGTTCCAAATTCGTCCCACAAAATCGAAAATGTACATTTGCAAACCGATTTCGTCTTTGGACATCCCAAATATTCGATGATCCTACGATTTCAATCTATGGTCATTCAGTTTTCGTCCCGTGATTGCGAATTTAGTCCGACCTTCAAAAACGTCGATACAATGGGTAGTTGGATTACGTCTCTTGGTCATTGGGTTCAACGATAGGTCCTTTTCATTCGTCGGTGTTTCGGGGCAAAAACCAAATATATATTTGTGCAACTTGATGGCACCAAAATCAGCCAGTTTGTGTTAAGCCAAAATTATTGACTGCTTCCAACTAAATTAAAACAGTAAAAGCTGTTTTACTCATTTGACATGAGCTAAAATTAAAACGGCATTTACACAAAATAAAGAATCCAATGAAATTGACTTGATTTTGTCACTACCACAAACTTTAGAATTGTGTTTAAAATCCATGTACGTTAAGAGTCGCACCCTCCCTCTCTTGAGTGATACATCAACAAAAAATTGCCAAGTCATAAAAAACTCACTTCACTATCCTGTTACGAGCCATTTCAAATGATAGGGCTCCTTAAACGCATGCATGATAGCCGCCCAATGCAGGCCTACTATAAGACGAATTCGAATGATATTTTGATGATCCGGATGACCAATGACGACATAGGTTGGCCATCTACGACTAAATTGTATACCCTACAATTTTAATTAACCCGACGAACCGGTGCGACCATTGACGAGTTATAGTGCACCCAAGGTTGAAGTTGTTTGACCAAAGACGAATACGAGTTTGACAAATGGTACTTTTTCGAGTTTTTGGGAGACGAATTTGAACTAAGCAATTGTTGAATTCAGATGAACATTGTGCGAAACCGAACAGGAAAACCTATATGGCTGATTTTTTTATCCGTTTTTATTTCCTACACAAGAATTTATGTATTTCTATTCAACTGGCTATTCTATTTTGTGAAACAAAACAAAATGACAAAATAATGCATGTAAAACAATGGGTTTAATAGCCCCATTTCATTTAAACCCTTACATGTCAAATAAACAGAAGTTTTAATATTAAAGTCACACATTTAATTTTTAAAATTCAGATGGATATATAGCCAAAAAGAGTAAATTGTTGCAATCTAAAAATTGTGATTACCATGTAAATATATGTATACAATCTGAAAAGTAGGGATGGGGATGGAAGACAGGTGCCAATATTCAAAAGTACACATTTAAAGGGGGATGACCATATTTAAGTACGTGAAATTTTCATCTTGATAGAATGGCCTTCACCTCAAAACCCCATCTGTAAAGTTTTGCACCGATATTTCAACCTGTTTAGATGTGATAGCTAATGGAACACATTTTTGCTCATAACATGCAAACCAGACATCCCTTAGCCCTAAGATTTCACAGGGTAAATGAGAAAAATAGTAGCTTTATTCAGATACCAAATTTTTGACCACTTCCAGTAATATCTGGGGTTCTGGGGGCAAGGCGATCGGACCATCACTCTTTAAAATGCATGATCTATAAAACCAAAGAATAACCAATAATCACCAGAATAGGGGTGTTTTCTGTGGCTGGATACTTTCCCCCAAATAAAAGGCTATAAGGTGGAGGAGCTATGGCCCTTGGCATGCACCACTGTATTGGAGCATGGTGAGCAAAAGGCAAAACACCACACCCAAAAGAAACCTAAAGTTACAGAAAAAATCACACTCCAACCACCAGCATGTAAATTCATTTTTAAATAATTGTTTTCCTAGCCACGCAAAACCACCTTCTTAAGATTATTTGAAAACCAAAATGTCAAATTCTGGCAAAATGATAACTCAGCAAATAGCATTGAGAAAGCATTCAACAGGTAGTGCCTGTATAGTGCATTCTATGAAGACATTAAATACCAACCCATTGATCTTTGTTTCAGTGCTATGAAATTCAAGCCCCCGATCAATGCCACTTGTTTGTACCCATATGTAACACTTAAAAGCAAACTGTATGCATTTTAACACTTCCCACGTACAGACTAAACTATACAGGCTTTAATATTCATGGGACTGCAAACGGCAGAGTTTATTGTGAGTCTAAATGTACATGGTCATAAATTGACAAAAAGGTGGTTTTGATATTTAGCCTACTGCAAACATGTCTTCTTTTTGTATCCAGGACCCATGTGCTAGTTCAAGACTTGGCATGTTTGTACTTATTTTTCCTCTTGATTTTGATTGTGAAAATGCACAATTCGTATACTGGTGGCGTTAACTTACTTAATTTCTTTAGTGACCAAATCTTGTCATTAATGCAGCATGTTAGATCTTGGGCATGCATGTTATAATGAAATCAATATATTTGAGAGATGCTCATGCCCAACAAACCATAGACATGAAAGTATGCAGCTTAGCTTGTTTGAAGATATTTCTTATGTTGATTCTTTTAATTATGCACTCTGAAGAAACATGAGAAAACTTGAATCTGTGTTACAAAAGCACCGACTTTAAAAGCAAAAATTTGGCTGAAATGCATGTAAAAATGCATTTAAAAATCCACAATGTGAATCAGTGTACCGGCACTTAACCCAATTACTTGACTTGATCTGTAAGCAAAGGAAAAATTCACATTCATTGAAACAAAAATTACACGTCCAAGTACAATGCCGAAACACAAGCCAGCCCCAGGTTTGTTTGAGAAACACACTTTAAATTATTGACAGTTCAAATTACGTCCAATTTGAAGACGGTGTACTTACCTATTACAAGCAAGAGCCAGCACAGAACCAATACAATTATAAGGGGAAACCATGGGTATGGGGAAATAGTGGGAATGTTTAGCTCCTGGCAAATGGATAGCAATTCTGCAAGTCAGAATTTTTGCCGTAACTTGAAAGCATGCTAAAAATGTACCAGTCTTGTACTGGTATTATTACCAGCATTGGGAGATTACAGTGGCACTACTCATGAAAAATATCTTATATTTAGTTTACTAACATTAATTTCTTTTATTACATGTTTTGTTGTTGTTTTTTGTTTTGTTTTTTAACAGTTTCTAAGTTGACAAAAGACAGTATCCATATTCTAATTTCTTTACAAGTTACATTCTTTTTTCCTTGTGAGGGTTTTTGAAATAGATTATCAAAAATTATGGTAAAAGAAATAATAATTTATGTGGAATTGAAAGTAATCAATATCCCAAAGAAGCAAGGTTCCCTTCCCAACATTTTCCTGGCCACATCAGTAAAATGAACACAAACATGCACTTTTTTTACATTTACTTCCGAGATGGTCCCTGTGTCTCTGGCTATTGAATTAAAATAACCAATGAATTTCATGTCACACAATACATTGATACTGCTCAATTGTATGGTCATTAGGGGATGAAATTGTCATGGACAATTACCAAGGATTCAATTATTGCGAATGATTTAACACCACAATCAATTCTAAGATGCATCCAGCGAGCGAGCGCAACTCGGCATCCTAGTAAAAACAGCTCAGCTCACATAGTGTTGAAAACATCACAAACCAAACACCTCGCATAACATGTCTCATTCAACACAATAATTGAGCATTAATTGGTCCCTAATACCCAAGCTTAGTTTCATTTGTAGCTAAATTGCAAACAGATGATAGCAAATTTGAAATCCAGCTCTCGGATAATCTGCCAATCAAATGGCTGCAATTTGTACGTCTGCCTGTGGGGGAGCAGTAAATTCCTCGGAGGTTTGTCTTCCATAGTTTGTTAGCAGTACACAAGATGGTAGCTGCCATTTGGATTCCAATAGTCCTTTGACATCTGTAAAGGAAAAACTGTTATTTGATATCTGTAAAGAGTATTCCTTCATTTGATATCTATAAAAGAAATATCCCATTATGTGAAAAAAGCTGTAAAGAAATACCCATTTATGATAGTGGTGAAGGAATACCCATTTATCTTAAAATGTGTAAAGGAATATCCTTCAATTTAAAAGCTGCAAAACACTATCCCTCTATCTATAAAGGCTGCAAAGGAATATCCCTTTATTTGGTACCTTAAATAAAAATTCCTTCATTTGATAGCAATAAAGATTTGATTTTGCTTATTCCTCATTCTTTTGTTTCATATCCGAAGAAGTAGATTCTTTCATTTGGTAAAAGAATATTCTTTCATGGAGTTTCTTGACATCTGCTAAGCAATATTCCCTAGAAATATTACACTTTGAAATGTAAATATTCATTGAGATCAAATAGGACTTTGGCTCTTGTAATGAGTGTATGCAAGGCCAACTAATATAGGAGTGATTATGGGAGATAAGGAGTCAATTGGAGATGCTATTCATGAGGACTGGGGACATACCACAGATGGGGTAAACTTACAGGTATCAATATTGCACTGCACATCAGGTGTTTATTTAAAATATTGAGTCTAAACCTTAAATTATTTGTTTAATCATCTATAGGCACTTAATAGCAGGACAGCTATCATTTTTTCACATATATTTTTTACATGTTTGCATGAGATATGCAGTTCTGTCTGAAGCCAAGTACTATTTTAAGTGTGAAAATATTAACCTACAACTATAGTTTGGCTTCATTTTCAGCATGTGAACAGTGAATATAGACAAGTAGCATTTTGGTTGGCAGAGGGGTTACCATGGCAATTCATAGTCACTGACATTTAACATAGGGATTATGTCAACATAGTCCAAATGTTTCCAATGAATATTAAACCAAAATATTAACATTTCTATTACCATAAACTAGAATCACACTCTAAAACTTAGCAAATTAAAGTATTCAAAATATGCCTAGATCTTGCAATGACTCCACAAATGCATATTCAATTCCACCCAGTTGTGGCCATGTCCACGTATAAGGCAGCTATGCCGACTTCCAGTCTCCTGCTATCTACTACAATGTGTACTTAGTTTGGGCTTATTGGGTGATTCATCGCTTAGGTTCCCAAGACTTTACAACCAAATTTCTTGCAGGCCACTGCACTAGAACTTGACGGTTTGATGAATTTGGTGGAAGCATGGAGCATGGAATGATGGGAGCATAGGGTATTGGGGAGGGAGAAAATGGGGGTAACTGGTAACAGATTGGGAGGCAACGGCAAGATTAATTCAAGATGATAATGATATATATATGGCGAAATTATCTGAAATTAGACATAAAATGAGACTAAAATTGGCCTGTGTCAATTTCATATTGTGATGTAACTTTGGTTTTCACAGAGAAAACTCACATCAGTCATGGTCATTTTAGTCAAAACATTTATATCAAAACCCCTCGGCAAATGCAGAAGTGAAATATCAATAAAGCAAACACCGAAATGATAATATCATAGAGTCATGCCTGATATACTTGCGAATATTTGGTCATTCTTGAGACGCCACCGCAAAAATAACACTGAACAAATACGGAGAACAGGCCCTTGACAGCAAAGGAAATAAGAAGAGAGAGAGAGTGTGTGTGTGTGTGTGTACGGGTGTGTGTGAAAGACAGTGTGGGGAGAGGGAACAGAGAAAGAAAGACAAGAAATAGGGAGGGAGAGAGAGAGAGACAGAAAGAGAGGAGAGAGGGTGAAAAAAGAAAACCTATGAAATAAACCAGTTGATAACATTGTGCAAATATGCGAGATGAAATATTGGCATGATTTCGGGCCAACAGAGGGATTTGGGTAGTGCTAGCTTTTATCGTTGTGTGTTCAGCAGTATTGATATTTGCCGGTAGCTGATTGGCTGAAGGTCAGGATGCAGGGACACAATGGATCATGGGAGCCTCGTAGGCTGGGCCCTGCCACATTTTCACTTGTCTTCAGGCAGTACGACTGTGTAAACAATCTCTTCGCCATGGGCTCGTATTATTTATTTTGTGCCGTGTAGCCGAGATGGGTGGATATAGATGAGGGATATATGGTTGAGCAACCATCTAACCATCCTAGGATTGGCTATGTAACTAGGCTTGTAACGACAAAGTAAACCCAGGCAGTTCTTTCAAGGCAATATAGTCTACCACTATAGCTAAGAGAAGAACCTTGCATTAGAGTACATTGTCAGAGTAATGTGAACTCCTCACAACAGCAAGTGATTTTAATATTCTGCTGATAATTAGCTTAATTAACCCTTTTAACCCTGGTAGATTGCGTGTAAGTTATAAATCAGTGGTTTTTTGAGATGGCTTCCCAAATGAAGGTCATTTAGGAAACCATCTCAAAAACCACTGACCTAAGACTAGGCTTGTTTGGACTCATTTCAATGCATTTCTCATGCTGATTAATAAATATGGTTTGTAAAAGGCATAATTTTGAAAAAAATTGAACTCGAATGATTATTGCCCCTGCATGCCCATCAGGATTAACATTTGTTCCAGTAATAAAATGCGTCAATCTCCTCAAATAGCTTCACCTTATGGAATACAGCATATGGCAGCCATCTTTGTCTACATATATTTACTCATTATTCCTTATGGTGGACCTATTTGAGGAGATTGCCCAAAATGTCATACACTAACAAAATATTTACATTGGGTTGTATTTGAGCATTGTGAATTCCTGTAACAGTGGTTTCATGCACATGTATTTAGGAGAGACTACAATTCTGGAAAATTACTTGACATGAATCAATTTCTTTGAAAGCAGCTTACATGGTAGATTAACTCAATTTGCCAACACTTTGCTGCAGAAAGTGGATACTTGCCTGTTCATAAAGTTTTCATCTTGTTCTTGCGGCACAAAAATAAATACAATTTTTACAGTAATTATAAAATTCCAAAACTAACTACACTTGTCTTTAGTTGTCAGTTTACCAATCCAAAAAAGTTAAATTAAAAAAAATAAAACAGAAAAGAAACATTCTGTTTAAGAGCCACCGCACACAAGAAATCCAAATACTGCATTTTACTGTAAAAATGCTGGGACCAAGCTGTCATTGTATAAATAAAATCAATTTTCTTTTCATATGAAATTTCATGCTGAATATAGCATAACAAGTAAAGAAAATAACAATATTCACACTGTGTTTACATACCATGCTGAGCAAGCACAGGGACTTATTTATGGACAAAACCCTAATAAAGCATAAATTAACAATGGAAAGTGTGAAGAAATTAATGCACGGTACCAAATGCTATGTGTAGGTTGTATTTTCTATGGCAACGTAAAAAACAAATCAAAGTTTTTTGTTGTTAAATGCCCTAAAGATATAACACCATTTTTAATGCTGAAATCTACTATTTCAATTTGTTCAGACTTCTAATAGGTTAACAATAAAATATTCAAAAGCTAATAAACCCTTCCATTGATTTTGTTTCCCAAAATTTGGGAAAGAATTCAAATTATGCAGTTTTATTAGTTTATTTAAATTATCATAATAAATTGGGTCAACAAAACAGAGGTACTGACAAGAGGAAATTAATGTTGGTCACATGAAAACAACATTGTTAAAAACACTTCACTTGCCCAAATGTGTGTAAGCATTACATTCAAGTCAACATCAAAACGTTATTTAAATAATCTAAACGTGCCAAATTTGACCTATGTGTGTTTAGCATGAAATAATAGAGGAAACTTTCAAAGTCAACAACCCAGGGGTGAGGAAGGGGAGGGATATGGGTGGGTAGGAAACAGAAGGGGAAGCAAAGATTGTAGAAGGTACAAATGTAAAGTGCCGCCGAGAGAAATTGCAAACCCTCGGGAACTTTGGAATTATGGGCACCCTTTTTACATATGAGCCCCGAAGACCAGGTTTATTCACTTTTACAGGTTCTGTAATTTTTTAGGGCCCCCAGTACCCCAGGCCCGGTGTCAATTACCCCTGTGACCCTTCCTCTCTCTGATACTGCAAATACACATGAATGACCTGCCAAGCTTTGGTAAAGCCAGGGCACAGTTTACTTTAGGGCACAGTATGCATGTTATTAAATAACAAAAGTCATATAATGTTTAAACAATAATATGATCAGAACTATATAGATAACCATAAAACATCTTGGACCAAGAGAAAAATACTCTTAGCATAGATATTTTATCATCTGAAAAAAGTGCCTCTTTTCTTAATTTTGTTTATAAAATTGCAATTTGAGGAACCTTATAATAAAGTCTACATATTTTCACAGTGAGAACCTATTTGTGCACTTTCACACATGTTCATGCTTGCAAGTCTATCCCTGAGTGGCCCCTAAAGGTTATAACCACTGGCCATTCTGCTAAAACGCTGATATGCAATGTGTCCGCAAAGGACTGGACTATAGACGTGACAAAAACAACACTGATATTACGACTAGAACATGGGGCGTTCCGCTCACATGGACCAACTGCTTTCTAATCAAACAATAAACTGACAATAAACCACATTAAGGTCAACATTGAAGCAAGAAATCCAGCCCTTTAGGGCTTAACTGAGAGGGGAGAGAGAAAGAAACAGAGAGAGAGGTAAAAGAAGTTTTGCTGATATTGAAGATGGAGTCTTTATGGAGCAAATGCTGAGGAATAAGAGAGGCATAAAACCATGCTGGAAGGCAAACAGCTGTAGCTAGGGGGCATAGACAATATGCTGGAGTTAGTCACCCTCATATCTAATTCTTGTTACTTACTATATTCAAGGGTGGAACACAGCATTGCAGTGAGATCTCGTCATCGAATAGAAAGAATTAAACAATTCTTTTGGTCTGGCCTTTTGTAAGCATTATCTAGTGCGGCTATTCGTCACTGTAAATATTTGATTTACGTAGTCCTTAGCAGGGTTGGAGTTTTAAAACATCTTGTATAAGATGAGACTGATTCCTTTTAAAGGATAGCAATGGTAGTATGCTACTTGCTTAAGAAGGGGTATACTGTACTATCACCAATTAGACATGTCATCTCTTTCCTACCACCATGCATCAAGAAATTATATAATATTCATGGCTATAACATGTGCTCCTATACCCAAACAATGACACTAATCCAAGTCTGTGTAGAAGTCTAGAGGCTGTTGTGTTAACTATGCATTGCCCATTTTTAAATTGCGAATTGAAAATCCTATTTTTTCATATGTCAATGGGGCAGTCTTAGAATTTTGTAGGTAAGTAGCATTCATGTGATTAAAGGTGCAATACTAATTTCGCATATTAGGTGCACTCAAAAAAATTAGAGCCCTGATTTTTGCACTGATGTAAACTTTCCTAAAAAATTCCCCATCTGTAAGGATTAAGCTGAAATCAGTTTTGGTACATCAAATTTGTTATTGGAGCAACATAGAAATTCACCTATGTTCTAATGAATATAGCAACCCAAATAATTGTTGCAAAGCCAAATACAAGTTTGATTATCCGATTTGTGAGATAAATTGTTTTTTGGCCACCCAGATTTGCTAGTACTAGGTTGCTCATGAGTTAAGTCCTTTGGTGCTCCATCCATATAATCCACCCAATCTAACCCAAACCGTAAAGGTCCTGCCCAATTCCGGCCCGAATCGTACAGAACTAAGCAAATAGATAGTTTTCAGAAAATTACAACTTTCAAAATCCTCCTCCCTTTCACTTCCCACCTAATAGCAACATAGCTGAAATGTTTGCATTACAATCATTTATTATTTTATGATGATTTAGTCTGCACAATGTTGCTCTCAGCCCACCACTTGACAATTTGCATATGTTTTTCAAATCTCATTTGCAGTGGTAGAAGCATCTAAATTTAAGGGGAGGGAAAGCAACCTACATATACATAGTGTCAGTAGGGCTCTTTACAAATAGGGGACATGAAGGGTTGGTAAAATTAAGGGGGATCGTCCCCTTGCCCCCACTTTCTGCTGCCTATGGTATCATGCAAGAGTGGGGGAACATATCCTTGACCCTTACTTCCACTGCCTATGATATCATGCAAGCCACTCATGATAGTTGCCTGTCCATAGGTCAACCTTAGATATATTATCTAATTAGCCACCAATCAGAAGACATGGTAAAAAAACTTAAATGTATACAGATATATAGAAGGTCTCATTTTGATTGGTTATTCTGAGATTATCTTCAATGAAATGGGCCAATCAGACATACTGTAAGAAATGCACCATTGTCTGGATAAAATGATAATCTGACACTCAAAAAAGTAGGACAATCTTAACTAGCTGGGAATGATGGTTATAACTGTTACATGGCATCTTCTCTATGTAACTCAAAAAATTTGGGTCTTGGGGCCTGTTTATGGCTGATATTAGAATAGGCTCTTAGAGTCTTAATAGTAATATCACAGGTTGCATCTATCAGAATAATAGATAATCATTGCCCACTCGTCTAAATGATAAAGAGTGAAAGTCACTTTCAAAGAGCTGTCTAAATGACCCATCCTAATTTAGAGTGAAAAATTTACTCAATTATACTCGATTCATCTGATATGTGATGTGACCCTGTACCATTCTTGCGGAGGTGAAAAATTCAATGAGGCGCAGGGACTTCTGTTAATCATGTTATTGTGAGGAATGTTAAGGCCTGAAATACACTATTGTGTGTTTCCATACATGAATGAAATTGTATTTAGTGGCAGATGAGTGAGTTATATGACCGGAGTGTCCTCCAAGATAATCCGGTGTGGCACGTGCATTTGAATTCTTTCATTTTCCCTCTCCGACTTAATTGAATAGGTCCAAAACTCCAGGGGGACGAACGTATCAATGCGAATCGACTATAGTGATTTTGAACTTAAATTTTTCACTCTAAATTAGGTTAAGAGTGGCTTTCACTTTTTTATATTTAGAGGGTATATACACTTTATCTGGTAGTTCATCTGTATACAATAGGGGTAATACTTTAATGTCCTCATTTCTCCACGCTCAATCAATGCCTAAGCCTGATTCATAATTGCAGTCATTACATTAATGTCATTAATAGTTCACAGCTGTATCCATTCCTATGTGTTGGCTTTGTTAATGGCACAGCAATGGATTAAGTACCTCATAAACCCCGTCATAAACAACGGTAAAAAGGGAAAGTAGAGCATGGCTTTCTGAGAATGGCAGCATTTTATGGTGTAGCCTTGACCAACATATGAAAATAAAATAATTTGCTAAGAGCAAATCTAAAGTGGTTTCTAAAAGAATGAACACCAATTGCATTACTCCTTTTTTTTAAACATCCTATTGTAAGTGTCCACAGCATTGCTACAAAATATTTTGCACTTAAAACCCAAGCTAAATGTCACCTACAACAAATGACCTCGATTTTCATAAAAATAGCTTATTGCTCAAATGGCACAAATTCCAAAAATTGTAACCATTAAAATTAGTCCACAAAGGCAGGACAGGAAAACATGAAAATACAATGCTGGAAGGGATACCCTTAAGGGGTAGACGAGGAATGGGACTGAGATAGCCTTCAATGTTTGGTAGTACTTTCATATTTTATGTTGATGGGACATTTGATGAATATATTTTAATAACATCTAGGAGCCACAATGATTCTTAATTTTAGACTTAATTGTCCTAACCTTTTTAGCAAATATTGTTTAGAAGTGAAACAAATTTATTTAAAAAATTAAGTGTCAAGCAATTTTTATATCACATTTATCAAATATTTTGAATTACATTATATAAAGAGCATAATACTGAAGTACATTGAACTTGGAAAACCAAATTTGAAGCATAGGCCTATCACTTCTGATGAACAAAACAAAAGCACCGCCTAGAGAAAACCACTTAACCCATGCATTTTTCATGTGCATTCATGTGCGGTTTATGGTATACATTATACATGTGCCAAAGTCAATAATCAATATGCCAAATTGTCATAATTCTACAAAAGACTTATGATGCATTACCTTCCTAACCAATTCTTTTCAAAATGCTCACAGAAAAAAGCGCATCATTTAATTGGTAACTTCCCCGTACTACGTCTGCCCAATTCCCTTGCTAACGAACTATATGAATTGGGAGCTCAGCAAGGCGAAGCTAAGGTACTCTGGTGCCAGAATCAATTTGCACACCCATCGTTATAGCTTATGCATTTCAATAAAATATCATATTGGGGACTGTGGTGTTGAATGAAATTTATATATTACGCACAGTAGTCATTTTTACAGCTAGGATTGAGCACACACATTAAGAACAGGTTTTAAGAAATTAAGAGCACTTTCCTCTCTGCAGCACAAAGAGTGCTATTGGGATAAAAATCAATGCTTTTTGCAGCATTCACACCATTTTTAAATATAAAAATGCTTTCAAGCTCAGTTAAAGTTGCTTTTATTTTTAATGCTTCCATTAACAATTTCATCTTAAGGACAGAACTCAATGAAAACCATTGTTTACAGAGCCATACTTCAAATTACAACATATTTCAATCTGTTACAGAAAACAATTTTGTTTAAGGGTACACAGATGTAACCATTTCTATTTTTATCCCACATTTAATTTAGTGTAGCAAATGTACCTAAGAAAGGTACCATTTGTAGGTGAAAATACTTCTCTATCAGCAAACAAGGAGGACACAATCACAGTGACATTTCTCATCTATTTCTCAGTGTCCTGGCTATCTCTAATAGGGCCAACTTGTTCTTCAAAGGAAGAAATAGGAGTACTGAGCAGAAGAAAAATACAGACAAAAATAGGGATGTCAGGAAATGAATATCGGTGAATGGACATCTGTGGCATAGAGAGCAAATAGGCATAAAGTGATAGAATATGACATCACCCAGTTATTGTTTGCCTATTGCTGGTTCATTACCATAGTCAACACTGAAGACCCATGCTTGACCCAAGAATCCCTCATCTCTATGCCCTTTTACTGCCTACACAAGCCAGGAGATTTCTTCTGGAGATGTGAACTCGCAGACTGAGTATTTGTTAACGATGAAGACATCATTACGTTGCAGTGGAGATCAGAATGGCAGATATCTTTTCTGAGATGAGAAGAGACAAAATATATCACACCTGCTGGATTATTAATTAAGATTCGGAGTAATAGTGACCAAATATGGTACAGTATTCCTCTCATAAGGCATCAGATAAGGCACCATAGGATATCACAACCACCAAACAGTTTACTCAGTTTACCAAAATAGATATCCAAAAATATATATCACCAAATATTTTGGATACCTTAACCTTACAACAAATAAGGTTGTTTCATTTGGTTAAATATATTTTTTTAAATATATTGTTCATCTTTGAAAATGTTATTTAATAAAATAACAATATCTGGATTGAAGGCCTACTGATATAACATCACTGTGCTTCTCCAGGATTTGACCCATTAGCTCAGTTGGTATAGCATCAGTGTAATAAACTAAAGGTCCCAGGTTCAAATCCTGGATGGTCAGTGAATTTTTCACTGACTGTCAATTTATGTTGTAGTGTGGTAGAAGTTTAAAATACTTCATGTTAATATCTGAACTAATGATATAATTGTAGAACCACCTATTCAATGGTTATGAATCTTAGGGTATTGGCTCTTTCATATGGCCTACTGAATCAATCTTAGAGTATTGTTTCTTTCATACAACCAGCTGACTTGTTTTATATATCATTTATCTTGCACAAACACACAAACATGGTACTATAACTGTTACAGAGATGGCTAGTTCTTGAATTTGTTGGTAATTTTCAGATGCAGTATAAACAGCAGAAATATGAGCTGTTTTTGAAAGTATCACACTAAGTAACTGTTTGCTAGAATGAAGCTGCCAAACATATGCAAGTGGGTTAATAGGGAATGCTTGTGTATTGTATTGGTATATTTGAGAGAAAGTTGCTCTATCATACATAGCTGATCTTACTAGAAAGGGGTTGATGCCAATGCTAATTACAGGCATGAAAATGAAAACACAGACATTAAAGCAATAATTATTAATTATACATAAGGGTGATGATAATTATTGTACTGCTAATGAGCTTACTGATAGCATTCAATCCATTATGCACACTTAATCAATTAAGTCCCTCTGATAAAGAATTTTGAATTACCGAGTAAAAGCAAATTAATCACCAATTAGGATTCTTGTAGAAAAGATGTAAAAACTATATGCTTTAGACTAAATTGTGTATGTATACACTCCTCTTAACAGTAAATAAGTTGAAATGCCATATGCTATGAATTTACTTGTACACAAAATAAAGAATTCTTTATTTGATCAATACATGAACAGAAAAAGAACATTACATTCCAAGTCAAGATTTTTATGTGTGTCTAATCTGACATGCAGACTTGATCTACTCTAAAAGAAATTTGCACTTTGGAATTTCTGTCTGTAAATGAACAGAAATTACAATACAGTAGCCAATAGGGCACAGTGAAATGAATACTCATAACATTCAAATGCACCATCAAAATCAGCTGAATTTTTGGAAATGATGCTTTCTAAATGATATCTAGTGAACCATACACAGAAAATGAAGGTGCTAGGATCCTGAAATGCACCTTGTAATAGCTTTGACTGTTAAAAGTTAAATCTTACAGGAGATTATCTGGGATTGGGCTTGCAATTCAAAACCACAACATGCCCATTAATTTTTAAGCTCCCATGCTGACTTAGAGCTTCTTTGACAGGTCTGTGAAGTTGTAAAAATATAAATTTATACAAAGATGGATTCAAACATATGGAATAAAGATGTACACCACCATGGGCATAACTATCTTTTCTTTAACTATCAACACCATGATCACAACCAAACAAGAAATCAGGTTGATGGGGCTAAGGGTCAAAGCATTTCATCAAAAAGCTTTACTACAGGCAATCTGTGGTCGATAACTCTATTTGGAGGGTTCTGGTAATGAATTATTTAGTTAAGATTCATTAAAATTGCATGACACACAAGGTCATTTTAATTAGAGTATGTTCCATTGAATATAGAAAGCAAGCTTGGAGTGATGATTTGGAGTCAATTACTGACATAGGCACTAAGACATGCCATTATTATATGGAGAATCCCCACTATACTATGGATCATGCTTCAATTAGTGGACAGGGATCATAATCCTTCCACTCTTTTTAGAGGGGAACATATAAAATATCCTCCCACTCTATTCATCTGCATCTGTGTATAGGTTATCTGCATCTCTGTATAATTATATCGACGCACGAAAATTGTAAGCATCTCCATTGTCGCATTATTTTAAGTTATTCAAAATTATTCAACGTAATTTTTTTTTACATGATAGAGTGGCATTGACAATATTATCTAATGTGTTTATGTCAAGTAACAATTCAAGACGACACTCCCGCCAAAAGCGTTGGAACACGTTTTTTATAACTAGTCTACTCAAAATGCCCCCCTTTCCCCCTGGACACTGTTTAAGAATCCTGAAATTTTGTTCTTCTTGCCACCCTACAATAACCCAACATTGATTGGTGGGGATATGGAGGGGTGTATGGGCTAGAAATCTCCCAAGCCTCCCAACACAAGGTGACAGGATTTCCTATATATCTCTTTAAGAGAAATTAAGGGCAAATATCAGGGCTAAAAGAGGCAGCTTGTTCCAACACATTTTGACCGAGATTGAGTCAATAAGTCCACACATGTTTAAATACAGGTTAATTATCTTTAAGAAGTCAGACAGACAGCAGACAAACACCAAGCACACAGAAAGATGACAAGGTTACTTTTTGTGTCTTTTCTTTTGTAAAATAGACACCCAGACTGAAAATGAGACACAAGTGATAGAATAAAGTGCATAATAAGACAAGAAATCACACAAGTATACTGTAAACACAACAAAGGTGTACTTGCGTGATTTTGTTAAAATTAGACACACAATTCATGACGGAATAAAGCAATACATAAGAAATGGAGTCACACAAGTATACCTCAGTTAGCATAGACAGACAGACATAGATAGATAGGGAGAGAGAGGGCAAGATAGATAATTAGCTATGGTTAGATGGATGGCTGTGCAATGCAAGCTGCAAGATCTGTCAATGAACAAATACTTTATCAGTAGATAAAAATACAGTTTTATTGCATGCTTAACAAGATTTTATACATGAGATATTAATTACACCAATTGATTAACAACTATTTCCTAAATGAAACCATGGTTATGGGCCATTTATTGTCAGTTTCAAGGAGACAGACTCTGCAAAAATACAAATGGACTCAAAATTAATTATTCCTCAATAAAACTTTTTTACAGTGGGAAATTCATTATGAAACTCATTTCAGCTGTGACTTATGACCAAAAATCTTGAATTAAACACTAAAAGTTCATAAAACTGAAAGTAAAATTAGCTAACTCCTAAGTTGCACGTGTTCTGGTAATATCATATTGGACTGCTTGTTCTCAATTGGCAGATTTCTACTGTGATGATTTCAAACATTAAAAGTGACATAAATTCTTCAAATCTGTTTCAATACGTGCATGCAATTTGCAATTTCTTTGAAATCACTCTTTACAATTCCAAGTCTATTAAATTTTATGCATGTTCTTATAAACACAAGATTAAAATGGCTATAAATTCCTGGCTTTGGGGCAAAACTACATGCAATAACTGGAGGCCATCAATACTGCGCAAATAAACCAGATGGAGGCGCAGCCGACGACACTCCAACATTACATAGCCCGCGGAGTCCAACGTGACACACATTTGCAAACTCGTCAAGCGGCCAGCGCCCGAGTAGAACGCCGCAATTTCCTGTACGGCATGCTAGCATGGCTACAGCAGGAAGATACTCCAATTAATCCTGTCTTATGTACTTTTTTTGTGTCAACTCGTGCTGTAATACGAGTCGGCCATGTGAGGACCCAGAGCACATGGGATCCCCTGCGCGGCTCCGCCAATCATGAATTTTCTTACGAAACCCGATCCTTTTCCTTACGTTGCTGGTCCAAAGTCCCCGGCCCATCTGGGCAGGCCATTCTTTATGGCGGTACCTGTCGTATCATATGTCAGGACGATATCGATTGGTATGCCTGACAGATTGACGTTGGATTTATGCTGCTTTCTCCTCTGAGGGGTTTCGGGAATAATATACAGCGCAACAGTGGGGAATGGCCTATCTCCTAAAGGGTTGAAATCCACGCGGCTCTTGTCATTTAAGAACACTAACTGTCTCCTTTCAGCTTGTTAGTCAACTAGCTGATGTTGATGGCCACAAACACTTCACATTTAGCATTCCTTTAATGACTGTTCACATATTTCCAATAAGTCCAAAATATCCACACACCTCCATAACACTTGATAAAGCTATTTATTACTTTACATATCATTCAAACAAATAAATTCCATATAAAACCTAATTTGCATTTAATCCAGATATTCTTCCTGAAGCCTGCAGACCAGACCCGTACTGTGAGGTACATGGCCTCACCCAAAGTCATTTTACAAACTACTATGGTCAATACCATGAATATGAAAATGAGAACAATATTTATAATTGAGCTTAAGTAGTCCTTGTTCCCAGACGATGATGGCCCAAGCCCTTTTTCAATAAGCACTAACCAAAATGAATACAAATAAATTAACAGCACTACAGACCAAACACCTGACTAATTAAGGGCATTTTTGATGTGGGTCATTTATGGGTATTCCCATGATAACCACATACGAGCTCGTCCTTGGTCCGTTAATTTCATAAATTCAAAAATAAATAAAACGATTAAAATAATAAATAGAACAGAAAGAGAGTTTTAAGAATAAAAATATTACTTATATATCATATCAAAAAAAATAATTTTTTGTTTCAAGGCGATGCCCTATTTAAGTCTATAAATTTTTCATCTTGATTTAGAATGGGCCTTCCCCACAACCCCATCTGTAAAGTTTTTTTTAATATTTTTAATTTTGTGGAATATTTGATGCAAAAGTTGAAAACGTTATTTTGTAAGCCCATAGGGCTTATAACATTAATATTGGTCGACCAAAATGGGCCCTTTTCGCTCATAACTTCCCACCAAACCTCTTTTGGCTCTAATATTTCACAGGGTAAAAGAAAAATCTTAGCTTTCTTCTGATACAAAATGTTGACCACTTCCGGTAAAATCTGGGCTTCTGGGTATAGGCTATTAACGATCGGGGCATGGACCTTTAAGATTTTGCTTTTATGTGCTAAACCAATGATGACGTCTAAATTAGGGATTTTCTTGGCTGCCATTGCCAAAAAATATGCACCATGCTGACTTAACTATTCCACAGCAGACTGAAAAGAGAACTATATTAAAAGTAAAGGGTCAGTTGAACTAGTGTACTACCTCTTCCGCTGCCCATTGTGGAGTCACATCTCACCGAATAAAACTAATTAATACAGTTTGCAAGCTGTGTGAGATGAATGACTTTGCCATTTCACTACTATCTTATCATTTTCTCGTTGTAAGTGCTAACTCATTCCTTTTATCAGTCCTTTATTCAGGATTGGTTCTAACATTTCATTCTTTACTCAGATCCCTCTTCAGTCCCTTTACTCAAACCCTCATTCCTTTACTTACAACTATACTAACAGGGTTTAGCCTGTGGGATGGCCAGAGGGTCACAGTACCTCTTGGAAAAACATTAAGGGGAATCAAAAGGAAAAGATGTATGTTTATGTTTAACTCAGCCCTTTTTCACATCCTTTGTGTGCCTCTGCAAGGCTACATTTTTGTCTGCGCATGGATTCCCCTCCCCCCCCCCCCCCCCCCCCCCGACCAGGGACCTTGTCTCCTCGGAATAACCGGCTGGCTATTGCACTGGTACTCAATCTATGGTTAGTCTCTATTCACTCACTTATTAATACCGGCACTGTCACCATATGTATCACCTGTATGTAAATTGCAGCCAGTATGATATGTGATCTGTGCATGATGTAGAGATGATCATCTTAATTCACAAATGAAATCTAATACTCCTAAAAGTGTATATTGGTCACAACTATAAAGTAAATATAACATAGAAACTAAAAAATTACTAGATAATTATTTGCCTAAAGTAGCTAACAAATAAGTCAATCCTTCCTGCAAGATTTGTATGATATTGCTAAAGTTTTAGCTCTAACCCCCCCCCATGTGTTTGGATTGGACACTGCATCACACTAGATGTTGTAGAATTTGACATTTTCCCTTCTATAAATGACTATCATCTCTATGGCTTGGTATAAATACTTTGCCATTATTCCTAACAAGTCACTAATGTCGCACAACTAGTGCATTGTTTCCCTGTTTCTTCCTCAATAAGAAAACATCTTAGGTAAATAACAGCCTCGTCTTATTACTTAGTGCACATCTTCATTTCACGACTCCCTGGAGACATAAAAATTGTCATTATTTTAAAATAAACATACACATGAATGAAGTCTTGTCAGTTTCTCCCAAGCACAGCTACCTGACAAGTCCTGAGAACAGAAGAAAAGGGAAAGAAAAGGGCAATTATTTTAAAAACTGCTGAAGGAAAAGATTTTATCATTTAATCAATGCAATATTGATGCATGCATTTGGAATTTAAAGAATAATTTCTTTGACTTCCCAATTGGCCATTCCAGAGTTGAGTAAAAGTTTGAGACAAAGGTTGCTATAGACTTTGGTAGTGAAACAGAAAAAACTTGTACAGTAGCATACATTTATTAATTTTTGAGAAAGCTAACTTTGTATGTCAGTGGTAATGTATAAATAACACACTTACATGTTATCATAAGTCCTTATAATAAGTTATTATTAGGACTTATGATTATAGTTACATATGGTAGAAGTTTGAAATAATCACTGCATGTAACATTAGTCACAATCTCATGTTGTAGCAGATATAATACATAAACTACTAGGCTAACACTGAATTATCATTGTTGATAGTATGGGCAAATAGAACACATTTAATTTTATCTTTAATTTCCCCATCTTTTTAAAGTCATTTATTCTACACTTATAACTTGAGAGAATTTTTTTACCTTTCTTTAAATTTGAGCATCTCCATTCATAGTGTTAAGTGATTAAACCAAAGCCTTCTTCCAGGTCAGCTTGTAATAACAGTACAATTGCCAATAATTTGTAATAATTGACTATTTTACTCATGGAAATTACTGCTTCATTGCAGAAATCACAGCTCCTCATCACTTTCATTGACTTAACCAACAACCACACAAAGCTCACAATTGTATTAGTCCATGCGGGAGGAAGGACCAAATATGATCTATTGTCACTCTCATATTTTTAATTATCTATTCAGTCCACTTAAGGATATGAAAATACAAAGCAACTATTCATGGATAAACGCAACTTGTATCAATAAAATTACTTTATAGAGGGCATCATTCATCGCAAGAGATTTCGTAATAAAAAAATGATTTACGGTATTAAAAGATTCCCACTTGATGCGAATCAATGTAGGCACAAATGCATTGTGATTTAATCATTTTTACCACTATATAGAGAATAATGGTATAGACAGACTGATGGTGGCGTCATTGTAGTCAACCAGATTTATAGTTTTATTTGTATTGCAAAATTGTCACTAAATTGAATTGTATTGCTACTGCATCCAAAAAGTTTGCACACGATGGAGTACTGCTGTACTCAAAGGGTGGTTATCTGTTAAGAGTTGATGGTAACAATGCAAGCTGTCGGGAATTTATCATATTTTTCTAACCTAATTTTAGAGCATTTAGCCCGCTAGAACTACCTGATTGGCTAAAAGAATACTGAATCATTTATTGAACCAATACGTGACACTGCAGGATTGAAGGTATCTGAATAAAAAGTATTAGGAGGTAATATTTCAGAAGAGCTATTTTAAATGGTTACTCAAATGAATACAATGTCTAATTAGCCAATCAGATGCACTGTTAGAAAAGGCAGTATTGTCCAGAAGGTTAAAGCAATGGTTGGTGTGATTCCTTGGTAAAATGTGACAAAGACCAATTTTCTGACTTTGTTCTTAAATGAGAGACTAAGTACCAGTGGCGGATTTAAGAGTCAGCAGTGTCAGCAGCTGCTGACAGGGCCCCCCTAAAATATTGCTCTCAGGGCCCCCCTCGGACATGCCTTAGTCGCACTAAAGTGCGATATTGCGTTTCTTCTTGACGCTAAAGGGGCCCCACTTTAAGCTGCTGACAGGGCCCTTTTCCTAATATCCGCCACTGCTAAGTACCCAACAAAGTTGTCAAATATAAATTTTTGTTCATCAATGAAATAAATAAAATCCACCCAGTCTTGCTAATTGAAACGAGGAATCCGAATGTTTTATTAATTTAAAATTATGTTGTCAAGACAAATACAAAATTTACATCTACGGCACTTATCAGTTTAGGTTTATTGAAAAACAAATACCTAAATGTCAATATTTTGGAGGAAATTGAAGGCCTGTGTTTGAATAAATGATCAACAATTTTGTAGAATGATAAGAATGTTCAAATCTGAACCTAAAATTTGTTGCAATTTTAGCTATAACTTGTACATAATAGAAGCTACATGTAGTTGACACAAATTTGACAGGCTACAAAAAACTCAAACAACAAACAAAAAACAAAAAAGTTTCATTAACCAACTACACATTGTTGGCAAAACCCCTTACATTATTTGTTTCCTCAGTCAAAAAGACCAAGAAATATACTTGAAAATGATAAACCATAAAAGAATATTGACCCCTAATCTGGCAACAACTTTACAACTTTGACAATTCTTTCTTATCAACATCCATCATTCCTAGTGTCACATATGCCATGTGATGCCTTTCTTTCTCTTTCTCCCCCAAACACTATATTATCAGGAGCCATCCTTTTATCAAAATTCAATTGTTTCCAGAAAAACAGATTTAATAATTGCAATTTTGGACTGCGGCACACAACTCAAGTTTTTTTCTGCCGCTATTTCAAATACAGTGACAATTTTGTGCCGTCACCTGCATATTAATATAATCATTTTTGTTTCACTGCATGCTTTCCATTATTGGCCTGTGTAGAGAGTGAGTTATAATTTTCTCCAATTAGATTTGCCATCTTTCACTGCAGTCTGGATTTATTTCAAAAGCAAAATTGCATATGTCATAATTGAATTTAACCCAACTTAACATGAATTACATCGATAGAGGAGGAGTGACAGTATTCTAATCAATTTTGTTACAGTTCTGTTAATATCACATGCACTTCTTTTAGGACTAAAACAAAGAAAAGCTCTTCCTTTGTGACTTCAGTATAATATTGGAAAATACACATGAACATGAGTCACTTGTATGAATTATCAACATTGATCAATATTCTTAGCACTCAATATGTGACACACACTGGTCCACTCTCACAGGCCAAAGGCGGATATTGTGAATTTGAGATACAAGCAAACACAGGGGGTTATAAAGAAAATACAAGAAAATGTACAATGCAATAGTTTGTAACCAAATATTTTAGGGATGTGTGAATTTCAACAATTGTAGGCTTCAGTACTGCACCAGTAGATAATGATAATTAACACAATCTTCAAAATTACCTCCTGAAGTCTGAGTATATTGGTTGTATCATGTATGCAATTGTCCATAGGAGACAATGACTTTAAAAATTACTAATACCTTACCCTAAAAAGTAGCATGTTATACATTTCAATAACCATATTTTGAATTTCATCTATAGCGTATTGAAATGAGTATGTAATATGCCCAGTCTGAGGTCTTAAAGGGGCATTTTGTGATCCACAGCCTCGTCCCCCAACATACCTAAAAAAGTTGAGATTTTTATATCATCTGAACCGTTTGCCTAAGTACAGTGCACATTTGATCTGCTCTTGAAGAAATTAATAATTTTGTATCTTCTGTCCGTAAACGGACAGAAATTACAATACAGTAGCCAATGGGTCAACGTGATACAAACACTTACGCATAACATCAAAACGCACCGTCAGAATCAACTGAAATTTTGGAAATAACATTTTCGCAGGGATATCTAGTGAACCATACACAAAAAACAAGGTGCTAGGATCATGAAATATACCTTTAATTTTAGTGACGAGGTATTGACTTATGAGTTCTAAACTCAAGCAGAATTCCCCTGCTTAGAAGCAGTAAGACCTGCATTTTTGGTTGTTCCCAAACAAATTTAAACAATTCCAAGTATGCTGTTAGTGCTTTGGCTGCCAAAATCATAACAAAGTTTTTTGTGCAAATTGTCAAATATGGGATTTCATTGACACAGTTTGGAAAAAAGCAAGAGAAATATGTCTTAAACTACCAGACTTGACATAACAAGTCGATCTCCTTCATGAATCTATGCAATGCATGAGTTTAGGATATCTCAGCGTAGAGCTTTTGAAACAACCATGCACATAGGGCTGCTAGGAAAATTGTATCTACTACGAAATTGGATTCCTTCCTTTGTTTCTTTTTTAATTTTATCGGAAATAAAACTAGTGATTTAATATGGAAAGTAGAAAATTAATCAAAAAGGATTATTTATCTACTATTTATGTCAGTGATCAATCAAATTGTGAATCCTGATTTTTGGTCCAAAATAATCACAGTCTGGATTTGTGTTTTTGGATCAACATGGCTCAAAATTACCATGGTTGAATAACATATTGATGTGAATCTCCTCGTTTAAAAAGCTCTCACAAGATCTACTATTGACTACTTTCATCAAATAAATTCCAAAAGTATTTAAAAAAATGTTAGGAAACCTTGGTAAAAGAGCCTGTTCTGACCTTGAGTTGGGGGGGTCTTTGGTTTGGGAGGATATGTACGACCAGGATTCTGTAAGCTGACAACAAGATACTAATATAACAAAAGTATACTAATTCTCAATTCTCTACTAGATCACTACATGTTATAGGTGCATGTCCATGATCAGTCCTCCAAAGATTGGTCCACTTTCATAAGTACAACATACTGAATATGATTGATTATTGTTATCACTGGATATTCTTCTCCAAAGTTACACCCACAGAAAAGATGATGAAATGCGCGATATTAAGCATGATTTGGCAAATTGGAGGTATTGGCATTGTTGCACACAGCAAACGATGGGGCACATAGGCTGGTTTGTCCGATGGTCTTTATATGATATCCTTATCACATTGACCTACTCAAAGTCAATTTGTCTTCACAGAACACGCTAATGCACTGTACAATTTAATGTGTCAATATGCTAGAATATAACTGTTAATCAATGCGGAACAAAATTGACAAAAATTGTACAAGCAAAAACTCCTCAGGTTTCTTTAGGTTTTAAACTAGGTATGTTTGTACTTGGTATATTTACAGCCCAGAAAGGGGTTCTTAGTGGAAAGGTATATGGGGATTGTATAGCTTTAGAAATCTGAAAATTTACTGAAATCTTTAAAAAGACTAACATTTCATAACTTTGTAGCAAAACAGATTAATTTTGAACAGGAATTGTTCCAAAAATGCTCATAATTAATTGACAGACTGAGCAATGTTTAGTTACCTTAACATTCTTCCCTATTTTGTAATATAAGCTTTTATAACAAGGATTTTTACTACTCTGTAGTACATATGCAACCATAAAACTTGTTCTTAACAAAACCGAAACAAACCCCAAGGCCAGGCATTGCTTGCTCTTGCAAAGCTAACCCTAACCATATCTATAATCTTAATCTAAGTTTCTTAATCTTTATCCAAATCAGATCATAGTTTTCTGCTGATCTTAACCAAATTGGTCAAGTTGTAGCTTGCCTTGCATAGTGTCAAAAAGCTTAATCAAGTGTGTAATTACCATTATTGAGAATTTTAAGTACAAATTCCACAAAGACCGGTCATCTTAGTTTTCTGTACTTTTTTGACAGGTCGTTCCAAGGTGATTCCTCATACTAAATTGGCAATGCATTATTATGAAGTATATTTGAGGGAGATACACTGCGAGGTTTAATCAAGGCCAAATGTTTTTTGTTTTGTTTATAGCCAAGTCGATATTATTATTTGCTTAGTGCTAAATTTAACAACACATACCATTGTGAAAACAGCATTGACATAAACAGCACAAGCCTGGCATTACAGCTAATGTCTGTTCAATAAAAATCTGCTATTTAGTAGAAAACTTGTCTGTAAGGAATAGAAAGTCTCAGATATTATTAAACCAAATATATTTACAACTAGTAAGTTTCCAAAATCAGCGGCAATTTTTCACATTATTTGAAAAATTGTTGCTGATTTTCAATCAAACAAACTCTACAATGCAGGGTACTTGTATACTATTGATTATAAAAAATAAGGTGGAAGGAGTCTTGAAATATTTAGAATTACTTTTGACATCTGGAACAAGTAAACATGTTTAGTCCAAGAATGCAGAAGAATTTTCCTTTCATGACTCTAATATCATTGTTGCTTTTAAACATACAAAAACCTGATAGCAAAGTCCAATGAACTGACTATATAGTACATACATCACCATGATGTTTTATGATATACATTAAAGATTTTTGTACTTCAAATAACCTTTGCTACTTAAGATCTGAACAAATAATCTATCATATGGAAGATAGAAGCTTATTTTTAATAAAATATTGAACTAAAACTGTCACTTATATTTCCCTTGCTACCAATTCCAATTCAATCATACCTCTCTTCCATTTTTACAATGCATGAAATGCCATAGTTGACAGTGCATCGCCCTATAATCACAAGCCAACCATGAAGAAGGACAGAGTTGGCAAATTGGACTAACATTTCTTTGAGATCTTTTTTCTTCCTCCCTTTTATAACCTTTCACAGACAGGTAATTCATAAGCAAGTTCCCTATTCCCCTGAGTAGATTAATAAATAAGGGCTACTGGAGCAACCAGAACTCTGGGATTCAAAAACAATTCAGATTGATAAGACTGGAGATTTTTAAAAAACACTATGGCTGCATTTCTCGCATGTATTCTAACTTCAACCATCATACACAAGCATGGTTGCTGAGGCAAATCGCAAAAACCCTCGGTTTGGCCAAAAAATTCATACAAAATCAGCCTATTTTTACTTATCAGAGGTCCTCTACACGCCCGACAACACCGAGGTCCTCGAATTAGGTAACACCCTTTTGACCCAAGTTTAAATTAGGGTTTGTCCTTCATAATTACCTTTTTCGCTTCAATATATTCTTACGCATGGATGGGCTTGGAAAATGAGGAATTTTCTCACCTTATTACATTACGCTTCTTGTGTTTGTTTGCGTCATTGGCCTTAACATATTTATCCAATCCCCAACCAAAGATTTAAGTTATAGGCTTGGTATTTTCTAAGTGAGTCTAACTTTTAGACCCCCCATTTTAGTCCTCCATAGATGGCCTCTTTCCTAAAGATATACTGTAACAGGTGAGAAATTTAATTCGACTGCCATCCATGATGAATTGTTTTCCACTATTACTCCGGGGGGGGGGCACTGACATTGGAAGAGGTACGGGTAGGTGCGGCCCTTAAGACCCCCCTTTTGTCGCGTCTCTCCAGCCGTTCCCAAGACCCCCAGTTGGAGCATAATTCCTTGTCTAAGGTCCCCCTTTTCGAGAAATTCAGAAAGCTGAATTTTTAGCCAATTTAACTCCCCAGCCTGCAAATTTCTTTCTCAAAATTTAAGTTCCCAAGCCCCTACTTTCAGAGACAAACTCCGTTCACAAGCCCCCAAGTTGGGAAATCGGGGCAACGCACATTCCCTACCTGAAAAAAGTTGAGTGCCCACCCCCCCCCGGGACCATAAAAGCCTCCGGGGCGTGTTACTAATAGATTACACTTCAGATTATGTGACAAATTAAAAGTCCACCATGTCGGACTAACCCTGGTTTAAACCCAGGTTCTAAAGTTCGACTCTTTTAGAATACCAGCCAAGTATTCTTGCAGGAACTGCACTCACAAAGTGATATTACGGCTTCCTGTTAACTGCTGTTAAATCCTATCTCTACCTGCTGCATGTCAAGTCAGAAATAGCTTCATCATTTACGATTTTTGATAAAATTATAAAAAGCCTAATAGCTCTTAAAAATAGAATGACAAAGCACTGCCATGTAGTTTAAGCAGGGCTCAGACGCAAAAGAATTTGGCAGTAATTACAGAGAATTTTTTTTTTATAACAATGACAACTAATAAAAAAGAGTCATCTCATCATTCATAGCATGATGTATGTTGTCATATAAGTTTTGCCAAGAACCTCACATGTGCCATTTCACAAGTTATACTCGATCTCTAAAGCACACCCCTTTCCACTTAATTGTTCTCTGCTTTTATGACCAAACAGACTTATAGTGATAATCATCATAAAGTACTACTAATAATTACCCAGGCTTGGCCTGATTCTTTGCATGTCATACTCCACTTGGCAGTTATTGTTCCATTTCATTCCTGTAGGGTGGTCCCTGACAATAGCACCATGTTGCGCATCTACAGCAAATCCTCCAAACCACGGTACCAACCTCGAACTAATTAAGTGTTGATGGAACCAGCACGCCAGCCGCATCCTAAGGAAGGAAACGTGATTACGCATAAATCAAACACGGATATTTCTTTGTACGGTGCGAGAGAATTGGCAAATAGTGGCCAATCCAACTGGCTTGGGAATGGGTCGTAACCAAATCTCGTCCCCTAATATTGGATGGGAATGAAACAAACACAATGTTTTATTTATTAAGTAAATTATTGACACAAAGAGAACTATATGTTTTTTATTGTTAGTATTTTGTAATTGCAAGCTCCGTAATGGATCCTACCATACTGCATCTATTATTGTAGGATGTTTTTAATAATGAATTCTTGCAAGTGCAGATACGTGGACTTTGTACTTTTTCATTCTGCACACACTGGCTCTTTGGAATAATCTGTTAGAATTTATGTTATCTGCACCTGTTGTAGTTAGTTCTCACTGCACTATCACAGCCACAGTGATATTATTTCTTTGGTTCATATCAAAATACAAAACATAAAATTCATTGGGTTCACTGCTAGTACTGGGAGCCAGTTTCATCGTTAGCTTACAAGTTTTTACCTTTGCCCCCAAAGCAAACAATCTGATGGAAGTTTCAAAACTACAGAAGTGCATGCAGCCCTAAAACAAGACAGATATTGAGAATTTTACAATAATGAACCTGAATTGATCCCAAAGTGACCTTTAAACTCTTATCTCTGGCAACATGTGTCCTCGACTCAAAAACCATCCTCATCAGTTTTGAATCCAAATCTACAAAGAGGTTTCACACAAAAACTCTTCAAAATATTGACACACCCCACGCTAACACCCACAATCCACACCTGCACTAAAAGTACAAGCATTCATATGCTTATCTGAACAAAATCATGATCTATGGACTAATTGGTCCTACAGGACCATTAAAGAAAACAAAAAATAAACCAATTGTGTATCAGTGTATTTTTGTGATCATCATAACCACAATGTCAAACAACAACACACAGCGTTTATTTTAAAAAAAAGACTATCCCTACCAACATGATCAATACTATCAGTATGTGCATTCATTCATGGCAATACTCTTCCTGTTACAGACTATACTAAAACCTGCCTTTGTTTTTAAGCTTTTCCTGGCAGGTGAGGTCTCAGCCCATGACCAAATAACAATACACGGCTAGTCCTTGCACTCTGTCGACCCCTCACACCAGGCCCTCATCACATCACTGTTGTTGTTTCCAACGGTCAGTAAAAAGTCAGTGTGGTGACACACACTCAGAAACACACAACACTACCAAATAAATCACCTAACTCATACTGCCATAAAAAATACGCATATAAACAAGTCTTGCTAGATGATTTGGTTTGTTGATTTACACATCACTAAAACCCAAAATTTCTAGATTCATGTTTTGTTTTTGTGATACCGTTTGTATCCTACACCTCTTTGGTTTTAGTGTCAATCTTAGAGAATAACAATCACTAACCATTCTACCTGAATAGTTGATGACGATTGATTGCTTAAATATTGCAGCATAACAGAATTAAGGGAACTGCTTCTAGCTTCTTCCGAACGTTTTGTGTCATGTCACTAATCGTCCACCTTTGATACATTGGATTGTCTCATATCTCTTCTTCTTCCGCTTCATTACCTTTTTCATGCTGTTAGACCACTTCATCTGTTGTTCACTCAAAAAGAAAAAAAAAAGCAAAAGCTAAATAATAAAAAAAATTTGGTTAGTTATGACTTGACGCAACAGCGCAGTTGCTGGAGCCCTCTTTCATTGTGATCCACTGGAGTGGCTTAAACGTGTTTCTACTCGCGTGGGCCCTTTCAATCTCACAATGGATTTCCGTTTACACACGTGGCCTGCCAAGTCATAGTGCACATCCCCTCCAAGTGAGTTCTTTTCAACTTCAACTGACCGAAGTTAATGTAGGGCCAGCCCCAACCCTCCAAATACAATCGGGGCTTTTTGAATGCAAAGGTTCTGTGGACAAATACAAAGGAAGGGGTCTACCCACAGTATAGGGAATTTCACAGTACGCTGTACTTGCCCTCCGGCAACTGATATGTGTTATGGTTGTTTGTATATGTGTTGTAAATGGTGAGGTAAATAAGATTTCAAGATTAAAATTTTGTTGCTCCAGGTATTAATCTTAAGCCTGAAAGTACAGGATTTGTACTTTTGACATATACTGATAATATAATGAGAGAAAACAAAATTAATTACACTTAAATGACAGAATAAAAAGGAAACATTTATTCTTTTATTCCACATTATTGTAAGTTAAACACTTTTCACTTTACTTAGCAACTGATTGGAGTGAAAACTGAAATCTGAAAAAAAATGGGAAAAAAAGATAGGAAAGTATTTACAAGTGGAAAAGTAGCATTTGTCAATTTGGTCCACTGTTATTGACAGACGGTCTTGGTCTACCATCAATGACATTTAGGTATCTATTTTGTTAGTCCAAGTCACTGTTTTTGCACCTTTTTCAGAATTACAGAAATTAAAATATCTATGCAAATATAATAAACTCTATATTAAGAAAACATTCAAATTCTTTTACAAATAACAAATTTGTAAAACTTTGCAAATATTATGCACACTGTGAACATGTAATAAAAACAAAGTTATGAGAAAAAAAGCTACATTTATTTGTACAATAACTCCTCTAAGTAAGTGGGTAAACTTAACTGTTATCTTAGCATACATTTTGACCTGAAAGATTTGCACAGTGACATTTGTTTTAATATGCAGGTCTATCACTGGTAAAATTCCTCAGGGAAAATAAATAAATTCACTAGCAATATTTGGCAAATTTCAAGCTTTTTCTCAAACTCCTAACAGCATTATCAAAATTCTCTCAGGAAACCAAACAAATTTAAAGAGGAGGGTTTTGTGGATTTTGAGCTCACAAAATTGTCGCCATCTAAACATCGTAGTTAATAGATAGTAATGTACAATGACACTACGACTCAATATACTTTATATATGACAGGCAGACTTTAATATTGCCAACATATCACAACAAAATTTCTGCATGGTTACAGACATTCCCTTTAGTGAGAATCGTCCTCCAGCGAGACTCCCTCTCTCATAAACGCGAATCATAATAAGCGCGGCAAGGCTTTGGGCATACATACGGCTCTTGCAATATATTGCCAACTTCCTCACACGCAATATCCTTCTTCTCTCGCTTGCCTCCCAGGCAGGGTAAACCTATGGAGTCGGGCACGGAATGCTTAATAAGTTGAGGCAATTTTTATTGCTCATGCTAGTACTGCTGTGTGTGTGTGCCCTATTGTGAGGAGCAAGGCAAGTTTATAACACGGGTTTGGTGAATCCATGCGCCTGTCTTTCGTTCGTGTGGAATGCACGTTATTGGCATTTTAGGCACATTGCAATAAATTCATATTTTTCACTTCACTGCCTCTATGTGCGATAACATAGCATGTCATTTCTACAATCTATATTGCATTTTGGTGTGAGTTACTTTTTCTTTATTGCTCAAATATTGGAAAATGGCTCATTCCTTCTTCCTCTTACTTTCTCATTCGGTTTTATAACCGAGTTCTCTCGTCTGGGAATTGAAAGTTGTTTCACCTTTCAATAGCCTTAACTTGTGACCTATTTCATAACAAAACTGATATAAAACAGGTGTGACAATTTGTGCAAGGGAAAACTAGATTCACTAATTAATTACTTTGAGTTATGAGAAGTTACTGGACACTGATTTTATTGATAATATGTACAATATAAAAATAAAACAAGACATAGTTGTTAAGATAAAAAAAACCTGCTTTTGTATGAAACATTTTTTTAAATAAAGACAACCAGCATTTTGGAATTACAATTTGATTTTTACTTTGTAGAATCACAAAACAAAATTGAAATTACAAAAAAGCATCAACGAAATAAAAAAAAAAGTAGCTTAAGACAATGATTTCAATAAAATTACATTGCAAACAACAGCTCAAAGCTCATCAATTTTGAACCAATAATTAAACAATTAAACCTCTATTTTGTGAGTGGAGCAAGAGTTTACACTTACCCCAAGCAAAAGAATGCTCAGTTTGTCTTTGGGTTTTCAAGAAAAACATGAAGCCCTCCAAACAAGTTCTCTTATTCTAAAATTGATATCTGTAAATGTAAAATTTGTTGCAAAGAAAATGTAATCCTGTAATCCAAAGGTCTTGTCAAACTTTGAAAAATTAATAATTTCATCCAATTTAAAGTCAACAATATTATGAATTTCATCACAAATAGGACTAACCACTTCACAATCACAAAAAAAAATGATAAGTTTTAGACAGTTTGTCACAAAATGAATAATTAGGAAAGTCCTTCCTTTCAATTTTGAAAAAAAATTGGATAAAAGCAATTGCATATGGAAGACTTTTTAAAATAAAAAATAAAAGGATCTGAACTTTGTTTCAGTAATACTACTAAAATTACACCAGTGGATTGTCACCTTTGATATTGTTCAGCACTGGAGAAATATGCGAGTTGTGAATACTGGCCAATGAAATTGGATTGTTGTAAAATAAACTAAAAAAAGGTCAATCAAAAATGTCATAGAAGAGTTTACTCTTACAATTTGTTCCTTTAAATGAATGGTACTGCAGTTTTAATTGCAACATACACCTACCTACGTGCGCATATTTTGATGCAACTGGTAACATAATTACATTAAGGTCAGTCATGCCAAACTATTTGAGAATAACCTAATAACATGGCTGCTTCTATTAGAAATGATGACTCATTCTTTTCAATTGTTCAAACACAATCAAAATTTCATCAGTATTATTTGAAAATTAAATATTACCAAGGCAATAAGGGACTTCTTCCTGTGCTCAAAATAACATGACCCCACTGCCGGGCTCACAGCCAGCTTTATTAATCAATATGGCGTGCAGCATGTATAATACGTACTCCTGCAATGACTACAGAGCACCCACTATATAAGATACCTATGCTATACCTTCTGCTGAGGTACCTCAGATTATAACATGATGTTACACAGCCAAACTCATGTGTACTTGAAGTAGGTACTCCAGGTATACACCTGGTGTAACTTGGGAGTACCTTATGTCCAGATACTTACACTTTGGAGCACACACATGTATTACATAGGATTACACAGCCAGTTTCCTAATGTATACCATGCAGTGCTCGAAAATTGGCCAAGTGTACTATGGTACCCAATATGCCAGTTGTTCTGCTCAGATACTTCAGAATACACAGTAGGTCAACTATAAGTGGTTCTTTTTTAGCACATAGTCAGGGGTGTTGAGATACAAGGTTTCAGTCCACAATGACCCCAATGCTGTAGGTACAGTCTCTACTATAGTAGCTTATAGTCAAATGACCGTGCATGACAGGGGGCTACATTTACCAGTATGTCAATGGTCAAAATTGACTTTGTCACAACTGGGCATGATATGCGTGAACATGGCCCTTTTTGACCACTACTTTATGAACACGCACAGCTTCATTGATCTTTCGGTTTCAGTTTGATCCAGGGATTTGATCCTGAGTAGCACTTAGCATTTTGGCAAATTACTCTGCTAAACTTTTAAATACTTCATGGTTTGTCTTTTTTATCATTTATTACAGATTATTTGGGACAAAGTGCAGTGGTTGTTTAGAATCCATCCCATCAACAGAACTGGTCATGAGGGCGCTTAACAATGTATATCACCTTAAGTGTTTTACATGTGTAGTCTGCGATGAAGAACTCAAGAAAGGAGATGAGTTTGTCCTGAAGGAGAACCAGTTATACTGCAAAGAAGACTATACCAAGGAGACAAGTGCATTAAGTGAAGATGGAGATTCAGGTGGGTTGAACTTATTAAGACATCTACTCTTATAGTCCAACAGTGGTATAATCCCAGCCCACTCAGAGAAATCCTTTAATATTCCAAGGACAGTTTAGGCTGTTGGAGGGGTTCTTGGATGTTAGATGGGGACCCATGCTTAACTGAAAAAAGAAAGAAATGGCACTAGTTGCAGCTGTGGGATTCTATGAGGAATATCAATTTCATGAGGATCTCTTGTAGTCCCAATTGGGGTATCAAATTTGTTTAAGATTGTGACTGGTCCAGTGGTACAAATAGGAACCAAAAAATGTTGGCAAAATGACCCTGAGGGCGTGATTTTCCTTACAATAGAAAAAGTATTGTTTTTCTTTACATATTTGTTCATTTAAGGGTATATTTCTCATTCATGTACTGAAAACAGGTCCCACAAGAGTATAATTTCCTTAAAATTGGTCTTGTTAGGGACATTATGGTTCAGTTAGGAGTATATTTTGACTGGAAACTGGTCTCACTAGAGGTCACTTTTAGAACCTCTGAAATGAACATGGGTAACCAGCAAAACTCTGAGCCCTCAGTTCAAGAACTCTTTTTGCAAGTAAACATGATTTTCTTGCAGAGTTATGACTAACTATTAAAGTTCAAGATCCTGAAGGAAAGATCAGGTACATTCTGTGGTTCAGTTGACCAGTTCTAAAATGACCCATGGTCAAAGAAGTCTAAGCACTCTAATGTTAATCTACACAAATTGTACAAATTTGAATTTGTTGGTCCTTAGGAAGTTTTTGTCTTAAAATTATTGGCAGGATTTTGATCTCTTAATATGAAAACAGAAGGCATGCATGGGACAAAGGCAAGCTAAAATGGTGGGAGTCCTTGAGAAGAGCAAAAGAATCAGAAAATTTGAACCAAGACTGCAAGTTGGCTGTATCATTTGCCAACTTCAACCTGACACACTCTGACATCCCTGTTAGCTTATTCAACCTTCCGTACACATTCCTATACCTAGGGTCCATTTCATTATACTTTTAACTTGATATATCTTGAGTAGGCTTCATGAGTAAGAATACCATTTTTTGTAACTTTACAACTTTAAGGTATCTGTTTCAAATCCCTTTAACTTACGAAGGGTACAGAATTTAAATCATTTTAATTGTATTTTACAACGGGTCGTAACTTACAAGACTCCTACAACTCTTTCTTATACTCACATTTTTGGATAAATTACAATTCTCAGAGTAATAATATAAACAAAAATACAATTCAGTGTATTCTATCAAGTCTTACTTTCAGTTATAAGTACCCCCTTCAATTAGAACATTTACACAATTTCTCAAGAAGTGCTTTCATTATGCACTGTATACTTGGAGCACTAAAGACACTACCAAGAGGTTTGCATGCACAACAGTGCCAATGAAACACTGCCCTCATGCAATACAAAAATGATTCAGTTCCACCACCACACACACACTGCACAACAGCACAATGCAACACACAAGTCAACAGAGGGCACTATAACAGTTGCAAACCACATGCATCATCACATGTATTTTGAAATGATCTCTACACAAATGAATGCACTTACTTTTATGTATCGGTAAAGCACGCACTAGTTTGCAGTAGTTCACATTCTTGTCTTCATTTGTAGGTTCTAAAGATGGCAGAAAAGGACCCAAAAGACCCCGAACTATTCTTACCACACAGCAAAGGCGAGCATTTAAAGCATCATTTGATGTATCATCAAAACCTTGTAGAAAGGTAGGTATATCTGCCAAATGAAACAAGCTCATATGAAAGATTGAGTGAACAAAAGTTTGGCTATAATCAGAAACACAACAAGGGGACCATACATGTCATTTGGCACTGCAGAATAACCATATGACATGACTGGACCATTTTATATGGATTAGATTTAAGCTTTTTACTGTAAGCAATTAAAGGTCCATGGCCCGATCGCTAATAGCCTCATCCCCAGGGACCCCAGATTTTACCGGTAGTGGTCAAAATTTTGGTATCAAAAGAAAGCTACTATTTTCTAATTACCCTGTGAAATCTTAGGGCTAAAGGATGAGTGAAATGTGACCCTTTTTGGTCGACCAATATTAATTTTATACAGTACTCTATGGGGATTGCAAAATCACGTTTTTAGTTCTGACATCAAAACGGGTTCAAATATCGGCGCGAAACTTTACAGATAGGGTTTTGGGGTGAAGGCCATTCTATCAAGATGAAAAACTTATAGACTTAAATCAGGCCATCCCCCTTTAATGCTTTTGGAAGAGAAGTCTACTTTGATCAATTACGATACCTTTTACTTGAAAGATTAAATTTTGCAATTTAAATACTGTATATTTAAATCAAATTCTAAAGCCAACATGTTGGCTAAGCCAATCATAGCCCACACCATGCTGGCTACTAGAAATGTATGATGCCAAATTGGTCACATTATTGTGTCTCTGATTATATGAGGAATTTGAAAGAAAGACTTTTCCTCAAGTAGGCCTACATCTTATTTATGCCTAGTCATTTTCTTCTGTTTAAGTATTAGTAAAAAAGTACAAGTTAAATCTAAAGGAATAAAATAATGTATAGTTGATTTCTATGTCTAATGAGAACCTTGGCGCATTCTGACACTATAAAGTAGGGTGTATGAAAACAATCTTATTGGGTTAAGATTTTAATTGATGTGATCAAATTATAATTGATAATTTGAGGACCGGCAATACAGTTCAATGGTGTGACCATTGTACTAAAGTTACCAGTTCACAAAAATATTACTAATTTGATCACATTATGTACTCAAATTTATAGAAAGCACTTGTCTTATGCTGGCCAACAAAGCAACAACAAAATTCAAATTGTGAAAAAAATGTGAAAGCGAAATAACTGATGGGATGGCAAAATGTGCTACTTATGTTGCGCATATTTTGTTCCGTGTTTTTGTAGGTGCGAGAGACCTTGGCAGCTGAGACAGGTTTAAGTGTGCGCGTAGTACAAGTGTGGTTCCAGAATCAAAGAGCCAAGGTAAGAAAAATGGCTGAATTTTTTTGATGACACAGTGCGCATTTTTGTTCATATTTGTATAGGCCCGTGAGACTTTGGCAGCCGAGACAGGCTTAAGTGTGCGTGTTGTGCAAGTATGGTTCCAGAATGAAAGAGCTAAGGTAAGACCAGAACAAAAACAAAAAGCAGCACGGAAACTAAAGCATGCCGCACTGCTCTACATTCTTAATATTTTGTGGGTGGGGTAGCCTTAACTTCAAATTTTCATAGAACTTCCAAAATTGAAAATCATACTTTTTAATGATATGGAATCTGCATGAAAATTTGCATTCAAATTAATCCAAATGTAGTAAGTCTTGAGTTTAAGATTTTTAAGGGAAAAGACAATCTTGAAAAAAGGTGGCTTTTTTGTTCACATAGAGATTCTGTCATTGGAATACATGCAAAAACTGACATGGAAAAAATCTCATCCTACCACCTTCATTCACAACTTTATCATTCAATTCACCACTATAAATAATTCAAATGTAGTATATACTTCAAATAAGAACTGACACCCTTAATCCTAGATAATCCTAATCCTGTAACCTATTTCACTCATACTATTCTTCCTACCTTCACCATTACCACTCAATGTGGCTATTTTGTGACCCTGGGGAATTCAGCAGACTTTGCTGAATAAGGTGTATGTCCACATATACTTTATTCTGTAAAGTCTGCTGAATTCATCAGGGTCACTAGTGACCCAGGGTCACAAAATGGCCACACAATTACCACTTGTTAAATCCTCACCGTAACATCAAGCATTTCTTACATGAAGTATAAAGTGACTTGAAACATTGCACAACTGCAATATAAAATCAACAAAGCACCAATTTTGCAAGAAATTAGAGACGTCAAAAATGTGCACTGCATCACGAGTGTATGCCAATAATCACAATTCACTTTTGAACTATGTCCTGCTAGTGCATTGGTACACATCACCATGCTGTCACCTTTCACGGTTGATGTTAACCTTGTCCATATTTCAGATGAAGAAGCTTGCTCGTAAGAACATGACAGAGCAGGAAGCAGCCGCACAGAGAAGGTCGGGTCAGAGGAATGGAAGGAGAAACAAAGGAGGGAAAGGAGATGACAGTAAGTAACATACAAGCTCTGTTGCAGGAGATTCTGTAATATGACCCATCTGACACACTTTTTTCTGACACACTTATGAATTTGGAAATCTTAATGGAATAAACCTATGCTTTAATTCCATGAAGGTTTTCCGAATTCATAAATTATCAGAAAAAAGTGTGTCAGATAGGTCCCAGTGTATGGATTCTCCCTCTGTAAGCAGATGTTTTAGGGGCTCCCATCTGTGGGGTCAGTGTGAGGTTACCCATGGATTTTAAGCTGTAGGCCTACTTCGAATCTAGGTGTAATGATAGGGACAGTTAGCAAAATCTACAAAGGATAAATCTTCTTGTTAGTGGAATACCATGAAAATGGTAGAGCTTAGTTTTTAAACTGGTAATGATTGAGGGGGGGCAAATATTCGGCATGTTTGCACTGGCGTACCCAGGGGGGGCTTTGGGAGTAAAGCCCCCTCAAAGTTCTCAAGAAAAAAAGAGGAAGGAAGAAAGAGGAAGGGAAAGAAAAAAGGGAAAAGAGAAGGAGAAAAGAAGAAAAGAAGAAGAAAGAAGAGGAACATGGTACAATTTATTTGATTTGTTCAATGCAAATGCGGATCAAAAAGTGTCGCAAAGAAGTACGCAAGGAAAGCGTTTTCAGGTCTTGAAAAACCAAAACCTAAGGAGCTTCAGGGGGCTCTGCCCCTTGGAACACCCCGCGGGGCGTTGCGGTGGGGGGGGGGGGGGGGGGGGGGGGGGGACCTGGAACCCACCAGGGGCCTAAGGCGGGCCCCTGGACCCCACCCATAAGTCGCTTCGCTCTCACGGTTCGAACATCTTTAGTCCAGCTTCCATCAATAAAATTTCCTGGGCACGCCTATGGTTGCATATTGTAAAAACTATTCCACAGCCAACAAACATTATTTATAATCGCCCCCACACATAGAACTTCTACCATAGATGAGGTGACATCAATGTCAGCGTTATTGCCTCAGTATTGCTCAGAATTGTGGCAGTAGCTATTGTTTTAGCTAGAAAGCACACACGTTTGTTCACAGCCTATACATTAGGCGTGGTCAGACGAGGGGCATAAACTTAAATTTAAATCGTAGTTTTAATTTTCGAAGTTAACTTTAGTAGTGCCGTGCGAACGCACTTGTCCTGGTGGTTTAGTAAACTTTAAGTTTACTCGAAGTTTAAAACCATAAGGTTTCTATGGTTTTTAGTGGGGTTAGCGCGTACCCCCCATTGAGAGTTCATAGTTTACGGTGGCCGCCGGCCGTGTGGACAGGCTAATCAACAAGCTCGAAAGTTTAGGGTGACCTCGCCATGACGTAGACTAGTTGGGTCGCGATCCCGGTCGCCATTATATTATCATGCGACGGACTATACATGTGGTGTTAGTTACTCAAGCTGGCGTTGAAAAAAGACAAAAAAATTAATTACATTTATAATAATAATCGTGCACTGACCCGTACAATCTGAGAAGCATAAATAGGCCTACGTACATATAGTAACTGACCGTTTATGAGTCTATAGCAAGCTACAGCGTCCCATTTTGAGGAAGGTAACTAGTTGGAAAATATTTTATTTTGATTCCCATCCCAATTTACATCTTTCTCCCACAAAATGTAGCTGCTATTTTGTGCAAGTGAAACGATGCACATGGGGCCAAAAGACCGATAGCAGTTACAATGATCCAATTGTTAAGAATTATAACGGAGGTAACTTAATTGATTTTTTTAGCCAATAGCTGAACGGCAGTAGCAACGAAAGTGGATAGAAAGCGCGATGTAAGTGGTTGAATTTCGTAAGAACATCTTTATGAATATTATAAAGGAACAGACAGTGATTGACAAGCATGAAGTCACCAAAATGGCAATTTTGACGAATGTTCAAGTTCCGGCGCGACTTACACCAGAGCTATGTTTGAAACGGATTTTTTAATGTTTTACATACACAAAAATGTTAAAATATGTAGAAAAAAAAGTGGATGCCTGCTTAATAACGCTCTTGATTGCGGATTTAGCAAGCAGCGGTATGTGAGATAAAGGTCTGCTCTAGCTTGCTTTAGCTTCGAAAAGAATCGAAGGGCCGTGCCCGTGTTGTTACGCTAGTTCGCAATGCTTAAAGTTCGCAATTCAACCCTAAAAGGGCTCAACTAGACGGGCAAAACCGCGCATACTTTTATCGGAATATAGATTTTCGTTTGGAGCGAGTAGTACAATCATTTGAAAAACGAATTAATAAACAGTAGGGTTCCAGTTTACACATACCATGCCATTATTTATGTTTCGCGGGGTATTTTGGAGTCTGCAGTGGGTCACCAGTAGTAGCGCGCTATACTTCCGGTTCTTATCAACAAGTCAGCGATAGTCCTCGATGATTAACTTTTCAAGTTGTCGATGATAAAAACCCCGTTGGACGTCAGTCGAAGTTAACGGATTAAAATTTTATTATCGATGTTAAGTTATCATCGATGATTACGCTCCGCCTGAACACATGACAATTGCCACTACATTTCCTATCGTACAAAAATGTTCATTTACCGTGTAATTAACTCAGGCATATCAATAGGCCAACCCCTTACCTTTGCTGATAAACATATGTCATCATCTATATTCCTTCATAGTGGAGCATAGGGGTACCATGGAAGTTGGCATTTACATAACTCAGCTTGCCAAATCACTCATATCAGTGTGTGCATTTTAATTTTTGGATGACAATGACAAAAGTTTGTAAAGTGTTTCAGTGTGTACCAATTTTGGTAAACAGGTCACAAATAAGAAAACCCCTGTCCCTACTGATGGTGAGATGGGTATCAAATGGGCAAGTTTATACCCATATGCATCCAAAATAACATACTAAGCAACATACAAATAGCAAGTGCAGTATACTTAGTCTACTCTGAAGTATGGAGTAATGACACATTGAAATACCTCAGTACCTACTTTGAGTGCTTGTTTAAGTCAAAGCACAAGTGTGCTGCAACTGAAGGTGGCACTGGGTATAACTGTGTATTCATTCTATACTTTCAGCAGGGAGTAGGTATACTGTTATAATATGTACACAGGCAAGATTCCTACTCATGGTGTAACCCACTACCTCATGAGTACTCTTAGCGGATCCCTCTTACTCTATTCCAAGGATACTCCTAGAGCCATTATAGATTAAGACCTACATCTAAGACTTATGTGTGACTGGTACATGGTAGTTTCTTTTTTCTCAGCAGTACACTGTATATAGTATTCCAAAGTAATTGCCTCGCAGGTGACTGACACATGGATAGAATCAGTAACAGAATACCTCCAAACAATTACTTAGATCACTGATAGATTGCAGCACAAAATGTCCTGACATAACTTCTTGATTTTTATATTTAAGTTAAAAGAGCATTTTCTTCAGCATAAACTAATTTTGATTATTCAGCCAAGGAAAAAGCTGTTTCAATGTACACAACACCCTGGCGATGAACATTTTTCAGTATAAAGTCAACCGTAACCTAGTACCTCATGTACCTCAAATTATCCGTTACCATCAAAAGTCCCATTCAGAACTATTCTGAAAGTTATGAGGTGGACTAACCAACTTAACTCAATATTTGCTTGTCCTTTCACAACCTCCATTGAAAATAGAATGGGACTGGTTCCACTAGCCTAATATTTGTGAATTTTAAACAAGGTACTACTTGCACCACCACTCTGTATCATGTTCTTTATTCCATTACTGGAATAAAGAACATATTGCCCCACAAAACATATCCATTCCATAAATGGGATAAAAGCACATGATTCAAAGTAGGTGCGAAGCTAAAATGAATTACGCCCAAGCCCAGATAACATTTAACCTTACCTATCATCTCTCCCAGTCAGCCTCTTACCCCTGAGAACATGCAAAGGTACCATGGACACTGAAATCTACTATAATGAATAAGAAAGCTTTACAACCGAATTGTTTCCAGAGCATTCATAAGATGTTAACATTAAGTTATCTTGTAATTTTTTCAGGTGGTAACAACATTGACAGCACCAAGAACGATGAAGACGAGGACTTCTCATTGAAGATCTGAGTGGGGGGGGGAAACAACGTGGACATGGACACTTTCCTCCCCGAATAGCAATGAAGTCAATGCCCACCCAATGGCCCCTGCCCCTATCATATCCCCCCCTTACAACGCAATAGAGCATGTTACCCCTTCCTCCACCTCAGGGCATTCAAGGAATGGCTCTCCCAACCAACCTATGTATCACCCAGACAAATGGTTCCTACCGATGGGCCCCCCCACATGTATGGCGGTTTGGATGAAATCATGATGCCAACTCCCAAGCGCCCTCTATAAACCGACAAATAGCGAGATGAGAATTTGAACAATAATGGCCATCACGGTGTAAGCAATCCAATTGACAAATTGTATTCAATGGCAGAGTCCTACTTCATGGCTGTGGAAGAATAGAGGATATCACACTGGGATACTGGACAAACACTTGTTTCATATAATCGTTCCAGAGAACAAGGACTACAGTGTTATCTTTATACTATGTGCAATCTCGATGGCCAGCTTCAGTCATCATCAAATAAAATATACAAAAATATAAAACAATTACGTGAGATGTGCACCTTTTTTACTTCTGTTTTCGAAGAGTAGAATGTCTTCTGATTTTGATTAAGGTTCCGAGACTGGACCTCCAGATATATCATGTGGTTCAAGTTCACTATGAAATGACAAATACAGGGTGTAGGCAATGTTATCTCAAAAGGGACTTTATAAGGTTACCAGATTACTTGATATATGGCTGGACATTTTTGTGTGCATGGGACCAAAAATCATGCAGTTTTTCCCTGGATGCGTGGACTGGCAAAACAGAATTTCCCAGATTTCACACATGTTACAACTCAAAACATTGTCAATTCAGACTTGGCTACAGGTATGATCACGGGTAACTTTTTTAACATACTTTTTGCATATTCTATTTTTTCATAATACCAAATGTTACTGCATTTTGTAATTCTGATATAATGAATGAACTTGCTTTGGACATTAATGGATCCACAAATTTAAATGTTTCACAGAAATTTGCTAAACCAAGTCAGATGAATTGTGGAATTTTTTATTTACAAAACCGAAGACATTGACAAAGAGAAGATGACAAACATGTGGTTTCAGCAATGCTGAACATGGTAAATCCTGGATGACTATATTAATACGGTCAAGTACAATCTGATATCAAAATACTTACAAGCCCGAGTGAGTCTGTTAATCATAATTTCCTCAATGCCAAATTGGAAGTACACTCATGGGCATAGCCAGACACCTCCCCGAGTCTAGCAAGCTTGACTGCCCGCAACTTCGGATTAAGTTTTCTGTGAAGTTTTTTTTGGGGAAATTAAAAAAAAAAAAAAACTTTAAAGTAATTTTAAAAGAGAAATCAACTATTTTATTAAAAAATGGTAATTTAAACTTTGTTGATTAGCCTTGCTAGCAGGACCAAATTTTTGTTGAGCCGGAATTTTTATTGCCCTTGTTTTACAAACCTCGCTCTGGGCTCCCTGAATGGTGTGATTATGAATTCTTACTCTAATACAACTAAATTCTTTGTTTTATTTAACAGTTTCACATGGCTAATGCCAGAGTTAAAGGTTCTTGTTTCGATTTATGTCCACTTCTGTTCTCTAACTTGAAATCAGAGCCTGGCACTTGCACATACCCCCATCAAGTACCGTGGGAAACAAACTTGCAGTTTCGATGGTAGAAGCAATAATGCACATTGCAAAGCCCTATTCAATACTGTGCTAATAATAGTAATATTGATGGTTAACCATTAATTTGTCGTTTTTTTGTTTATATCTTGGAATGAAATGGATTTGAGGGCTCAAATTTCAGGACGACAATGAAAAAACTACGGCCTTTCATCTGATATCAAATCGATACTACTTCTGGGTAAATCAGGGGGTCCCAAAGGCGATCCGAACACACACCTTTAAATGTGGAATGCTACATATCAGCAAGAGAATTATTGATGAAGTAGTTTAGGCAAACCTACTTCTGCCATTTGACAGGCTTTGTCATATAATATACATCTCATCTGAAAAATCCCAAAGATAAAACCCAAACTTTCCATAAAATATTATGAAGTAATATTATTGTACCCTAATCTACCTTTGATTATTACTGGTTTTCAAGTAAGCCTACCTTACAACTGCAATCAGTGAATGGGCATAAACAGCATATGTGATGTGATCAAGCAAAATGAGTCGGAAGTCGCAAATATTGATTTTGACATATAGCCAAGAAAAGAGAAAACGTCTTTTGTTTCCTATTGTTTTTTGCCACCTTTCAACTGATTATATCTTTGGAACCAATTGGTAAATTTCAATGGGAGTTTCAGCAAAATGTAGCTTTTTAAATGGTGCATACAGTTACATGGAAAAGTAAAAGACGAATCTGACCGACTTCAGACTCATTTTGCTTGATCACATCACATATGCATTATACCAACTACAGTGGGGTGGTACTAGTAAAAAGCTTTTTTAAAGTTTAGCACAAGATGCTACATGGAACAGTACAATTGTTAACCCCAGTGGTTAAGCAACATGACTTGAATATGTAATTTGAAGTACTAATTTACATATTTAATACAACTCAAAATAAAATTTCAACAACAAAAAAATTGAACAACTTGTTTTTTATACAACATGAACAAACTCTCTACATGGTTCAATTGTATTGGGCAAAAAAAAAGGCTCAGCTTCCAATAGGCCAAAACCCTAAACGCTATGTGATTTTTTTGTCAGAAAAGTTACATGCTCGCAGAAATTCTTTTTATTGCATATTTAGACCAATTTAAAAAAAAAATCTCTGAAAAACTTTCAAACAGAAGAAATGCAGTAAAATGTGATTTTTTTACACCTATGTATGCGGGAAGCTGGGATGAACTTTTTTCTTGGCTTTATTTACTTGAAAACATACAGGAGACTGACAAAGTAAAGAAAAGGTGTATTGTTAAATCATTGGGGACCTAACATGTTTATCCAATTCCAACAAAAGATTAACTTATAGGCTGGTATTTTCAAAGTGAGTCTAACTTTAGACCCAGATTTAGTCCTCTATGAATGGACTTTTTTTCCCTTTTAACACGTGCTGAAAGTGTAACGATACAGGTTAAAACATTTCGGTGAGAAAATTTAATTGAGACCCATCCATGAGAAATTTTCTCAACTATTACATTAGACTTTCAGAGTATGTTGACAAATAAAAGGTCCACTCCTGTAGGACTAACCCTGGTTTAAACCCAGGTCTGAAGTTAGACTCCCTTTCAGAATACCAGCCATAAGGTTATTTCTATTCAATGCTTAACAGCAAGAGTGACACTATGTTCAAATCACTCATTTTTTATAACATCTGCTAGTGCCCAGCACTGCAAAGTTTATATTGAAAATCAACCAAAATTGATTTCAATCTATAGTCCATGTATCTTCCTCTGTGCAGTGATGGTCTAACATTTACACTCCCATGTCAAGAAATGCCGTCTTTGTGCGCATGCGTAAAATCGCCGTCGCTTCGAGTCAACATGGGCGATTCACTCTTACGACCAACAAATCTCTCGCTGACGTCACTGCACAGAGATAGAGACATGGACTATAGTGTGCAAAACTTTTACATTTTTAGTGTGAAAATACATTGGTCCAATGGTATGGATGTATGGACTTTTTTCACATTACTTCAAACTGAAAACAAGTTTTCAAACAAATAATTAGAACCATGTACCTAAGATACTTAACAGAGTATGTAAACAATATTGGATATATCAAACAACTCCCCTGAATTTATTTAGTCGAAGTCATTTAAAACAAAGTAACACAAAGGAAACTTGTTTTAGTGGTAATTTAACTGTTTTATTCTACTTATTTACAAAACAGGTTTAAATGACATATAAAAGTTTACACTTTGGATACAATTAAGAGATTTCAGTACAAGTTAACCACATAATAAATGGCAGGACATACAGTTTTTAGTTTGAACCTGTAAGTGGCAGGCAAGGGGACCCATGTTCAAATCTTGTACATGTCAGCAATTTATTAATATAACTGCCATTCATTGTCCATGGAACTACTGGTACTAAAATTTAGTTTCTTTCAAGAAATCTTGTGTTTTAAAAAGGTTGCTTACAGGAAAACAATCACTGTTATCTGGAAATATGACACAATCAGTGCATAGTCACCATCACAATATGTGTCATGGTCCCACAAAATAAGCCTGAAGTTACAAAGGCTCTTCAGGAGAAAATGGTTCCAAAACATGAAAACAATACAAAGAAATTGTTGATAGAAATACTGATTTTTGCAGGATTAATTCAAAGAGCAGTAGTGCAACATGTTTTGATTTCAAAGCTTATAATTGTAACATTTGAAATCCCAAATATTGAGCAAGTATAGATGAGGTGACATCAATGTTTACAAACACAAGTTAGCACCTGGTCTACTGACATGTTAGAGGTGCGAAGAATATGCCCATACAGTTACAGCATTCAGTAGCCTTATCATGTCTGATTGAGCACAAATTTAAAAGCACAAGCCCTGCAGATGCTCACGCATACTGCCGGGCAGTGCTTTGTTCGTTGCCCGGCATTGACGTCACATGTCAACTCATCTATATTTTATGACTTTATACTTATTTTGTGTGAGCACACATAATTGAATAGGTGGCAGAATATGGTTTCATTGAGATGTTGTCAACATACATTGCTCCAGGAGTATTAATGTAATAATATCATTTACAATGCCCATGGAGCTGGACAATGCCCATGGAGCTCTACATTTTGACAACATCTCCCATATGCAATATGTCTGTTACAGAAGTCACATGGGATATCAATATGCAGAGAAATTGGACTAGATATTCCTGATATATTTGTGTTGTGATAATCTTATATTTCTGGATTATGCCAATCAACTTTGAGAGTTGTATTCTGGATTATGCCAACAAACTTTGAGTTGTAGTCCAATGTACACCTTACTGTACTAATATAAATAAGTAATGATTGTTATTGCTCCAAAGACCATGTCCTTATGAACAAATCTACAGAAATGATAAAAAAGACCGCAAGTCTTTTTCTTGATATGAAATATTTATTGAAAAAAGAAGCAAAGTTTTAAAACATTCTATACAGAAGTTATATTGTACAAAGTTTGTTATTGTCTTATGTATTTATTTGTTATTTATTACAGACTGAACAACATATCATTCCTTTTTGACTGACTGTAGCATTTTCATAGAACTGTTTCTTTTGAATTATTCTTTACAGCTTTTGAGACATTTGTCAAGGGGTGCAAAATATTGAGTTTTAGTAGTAAATACTACAGGACTATCTTAACCACAAAACATGCTGAAAGGAGGATTTGTCACTAAAACAATCAAATCTTTGTTAGTTGTTCATATTAAAATGATTTGAAATGCATATCTTATATGTGTATGCGTGCTCTAAGCTTGCAGCTAGCAGCAAGTATAAACAGGCAAATTGGACATGGCGGAGTTGTCAGTCAGGATCACTGATTATTATATACTTCATTAATAAATTTAAGATTGTTTATTGGTTGAAACTCCATCACGTAATTAAAAATAGTTCAACTATGCGGCGAGAAATCGGCGCCATCCGTAAATAGTACCCCTAAGCCACGCCCACCCGTAAATAGTTCATTTTTCAGAAGTACTATTTACGGCTCGGAGGTACTATTTACGGTGCTTAATTCTCGTAACTTACTGCGATTGCGTAGCGCGTCTGCGTTTGCGCGTAGTGGATTGCATGCTTACTACCACATTCATTCACAGACTGACACACAGAGATGCATTGTTTGACGTGAAATTTATTGAATGAAAATGCAAAAATATTTTTTTTTCATTGTTAACTGGAAATTTATTAATGAAGTATATAAAACAAATATATACTGACTCTATTCGAGTCTCTGGCTTAAAACTATGGGACCATAGTTTTAACCAGAGCCTCTCATGTCAGTATATATTTGTATACTATACACTCACTGGATTGGTAACCTGGGCTCCGTACTTGAAGCCACTGACAGCCATATTACTAATCCCAAAAGAGCCAAGCAGGAGGTTAAAAGCCGGTCATTTACATAAAATATTAATTCCCATTGAAGTGTGGATAAGCGACATAACAGTACAGAATCAAGCAATTCAGTGAGTTCAATGTAGGCCTATTTGAAGTTGCACCCATATGAGATGACATGTCCCTAAACGGGCATCCGAGAAACAACTTCTGTTAAATGGATCTCTCTGGAATGCTATTGTGTTGGGTATACTAAGATGTCTGCCGGTTGCTTCACTCATCTAAAATACAGTTACTGTTGTGTAGCCAATCCATTGTATAGATATCAGTGGTCAGTATTTTGCCAAACTGCTGGCTGAGAACATGTGAGCTTTAAACATCAACATTTATGGCAACTGTGACAAAAATCCCTCTACTGTTAAAAACTTAGCATGATAACTTACTTTCCAATTTAAAAAAATCATATTTTGCACCCATTTCACATTCTAAAGTACTGCTTATATGTGTGCTTCATATTTGTTTCTCTAAAATTGGTTTAGCTGCTCTCCACAGCTGAAGGAAAAATAGACAAGTCCATGATACCATTAAAGATGCTTCAAAGAACATGTCCTTAATGAAAGGTTTTAGGTGGACCAGTTGTTGATTGTCTTTGGCATGGGCAATTGTCAACAATCCTTTGGTAAATCATGCAAAACACCACAATATTTTGGGCTGAGAAATATGCTCCCAGAAAGCAACAGTGCAATATCTGTTAGCAACAACTATAATACATTGCAATTCTGCTATGTACTCAGTTTAAAATGTACATATAGAATAACTGCCAATGTCTACTTGGAAGTGGATCTTTTTAACAGTACATTAGTCCACACAATTTGATACATTATTTTGTCTACAATATTTACATAAAAAATACATATTGGAGAATTAGTGTGCTCCACTTTGCCCTCCTTACAAGGATGTACACAGTCCAAATCAATCTCACTACAGCTCTGTCCATTTTACTCCCAAAGCCTACCTTATTCCATATCTACATAAAACTGACCAAAATGTAAATAGGATTCCTAATTGACAAAGAATGTCCTTTCTGATAAACATTTTTTTCTACAAAGTTATCACAGATTTTACATTGTGACATATTCAGTGAACCAATCGATGTTCTTTGAAGCATGCTCAATATGGATCATGGATTCAATGACAAAATGATATTGGAACAGGGAAGAAATCATTTTTTGGCAATGAATTTCTTCAGAAAGAGCGAGATGTGTGTACAGCAGTAACGATGATTCCTGTTTGGAAAAACAACAAATATGGTTTCCATGGTTTCCAATATCTTTTGTCTATGTAAGTTTTGTATGATAGCAAAGATTATGCATGGAAGAGAGCGATCTCCTACAGCAACCAGTTTGGAGCAGTATACATGTACGGAACCATAGTAAGGGTAGTGAAGGGGAGTAGAATTGCTGGAATTTCACTGTACCTTGTTGTTATTTTTTGTGGAGGGCCGAGTGCTTGTGACATACACTATGGCTTATTGTGTAGAGATTATAGGTATATTGTGAATTCTTCATGTTGTTTCTACGAAAAACCAGTGAATAAAACTACTGCAACAGCACAAGTTGGAGTCTTGGTCTTATCTTCTGTGTCTTTCAATTCACTCTATTTCCTTTATTCAGAATTCTTATTCAGTGGGCGGGGTTTAGTAAGCAAACACGCAATATCATTGGTTGTTGCCTATCTTATAAGAGACGATATTAGATAGTACGTTGTCGCGCAAGTGCTTACGCGCACGTGTATAAGGTTACGCAGTGCACGCAACTAGTACAGGTTGGTTCATTTTTGACAGCGGGGGGGAATGTTTTTGCCCTTTAACTAATATTATTGAAAACAAATATTTTCGGCGATTAAAACAACCAAAACTAAATAAAAATGAGAATAAAAGATAGGATTTGTTGTTTTGTTTGCCTATCCACTACTCAAAATATTGGACTGCCCATCCAATATGACACGATATTAGATAGGCAAAACAACAAATCCTATCTTTTATTCTCTAAATATATAATTAGAAAACTAATTTATCAGTAAACAACCATTACCGTTCTGAAATTGCCAGGTTATTTTTTTATTTTGCGATCTACCGCCTAGTCCTCTTGACTTGCCTAAAAAGTTGCGATTTGTATATCATCAGAACCATTTGCCTAAGTATAGTGGGTGTCCCTAATCTTATGTGCTGATTTCATCTACACTGCTAGAAATCAATATGTTGTATTTTCTGTAAATGAACAGAAATTACAATCATAACATTCGGGGGGGGGGGGGGGCACTCAATATATTACTTGGTATACACATGCACTTAAGATTCACTAGCTATCCTCAAGAAAAGGTTATTGCAAAAATCTCAGTTGATTCTGACATTGCGTTTGATATTATGAGCAATTAGCTGTATTGCACTGCTCCATAGACAACTATGTTTTAATTTCTGACCGTTTATGGACAGAAAATACAAAATTGCTAATTTCTTCTAGAGTAGATCAAATTTACACACAAGATTAGGCACACATACTATACTTGGGCCAATGGTTCAGATCATATAAAAATCTCAATTTCTTTGAGGTAATTTGGGGGACGAGGCCATGGATCATGAAATGGCTCTTTAGCATTCAATTGTAAGGATGTGGCCACTAGGCAGATTTCCTTTCTCCCACAGAGTCCTATGAGCAAGGGTTCTATACAAAACTACTCCTTTGATAAAAAAAAATACATCTAATTTATGTTAAACTTTGAAATTTGAAGGTGCAACCTCTTATTTAAACACACATTCTTTCCATAAATACACTTAAAAAGTTACAAACATGGTTCAAAATGTTTTGGTCACATAAAATAATACTGAGGTAGATAAGTTTGTAATCTTTCAAAAGAGCTTCTAGTGAAATAATACACTCAACAGAAAATTTAATCACCTTTCACATTTCGTTTCACTGGCTTACCTTTGGGCACCCAAAAATGGAAACATTTTAACAAAAATATTGGTTCATTTTTTGCTTTTTGTTATTTGCTCTTTGCAGAGTTTGCCATTTGCAGGTAGACCCTTGAACTGGTATTGAAATAAATGAGAATGTTAATATAAAACATTGTTTTCAACTCTTGCAAGGTCAATTTTTTTTAGAGAGAATCAAACCTGATCCAATTCACTATAGAAGTGCCATGTAATAGGAGTGATTGCCCCAGCAATCGGTCGAAACAAATGACAGGGCTTTATGGCACACAGGGAAACTTGCAATGCGCAGCAAGTGCCATGTGCCCTGTGATTTGTTTGTACTAATTGCGGAGGCAATGAATCCTATTCATAAACGTTTCATTATAAGAGAAGAAATATGATTGGACAAAAAACATGCATTGATATTTGTCATTTACGTTTACTCCAGGCGGTGGCGGCCAAGCCTCATTCATTATAGCAATTCACCAACAATATCAAAAGAAATTACAGCAATACGGAGTGCAAACCACAAACCAATTTGGGTACTGGGTCGGTCATGGGTGTTCCCATGACCTACATACGACCTCATCATCATTCGTTATTAATACCAAAAAAATCAGAATTAACCCTTCCAGTGGAGTTGATTCTTCAACTCCAACGGTTTTGGAATAAGAAAATATTCCTTGACAACATAAAAAATTCAGAATTTTTCGTCAAGATTTCGCTTTTACGTGTTAAAAACCAATGGCGACGTCTGAAATTGGGATTTCTTGGCCACCCTCCCCTGGTTTACTCTACCATAACTTTTGTGTAGTGACTATTTTGATCATTGTTCAAGACAAGGCAGAAAGATCTAGCTCTGACCTAGTAATGGCAGGATTTGACTGCTCACGAATTGTGTCCTTGTTATCTCACGAGAGGGAGTGAAGGAATAAGGGAAGAGGGGAAAGAGAAAAGTCAGAAATTCGAGTTGGTCCTGAACCTGAATGACGTGAATATGATTAAATGATGTGGACACACAGAAGTTGCTCTTGAAGATGCATCAAGTAATATACAAGATAATGCTGTAAGGATGCCAAAACTGTGACAAAACAGCACACTCTTTTAGTGGGATGTAGTGGTACTGACACAGCAACCCATACACACATTCATGCTCATATTCTAATCTTAGATTGTACAAGTTTTAGCTAAACCTGTGATTTCAATGCAAGAATATTTTTGAAACATTTAATTTACATGTAGGAATTAAAACTTTTTATATAAAATACATTTTTTTATCAAAAATACATTTTATTTTATATGAAATATGTTATAGAGTCAAGTATCTACAGAAGGGCCCATGCACCCCAGGACTCGACCAAACCAAGTTCTTTTTTTATTCCTTTAGTTTTATGATCCTATTAATTTGAGATGTTAAACATTTTAAGAAAAACATGGGGGGAACGTTGGCAAAATTCAAGATGGCATCCAAAAAGGCTGCCAAAATGGGTTAAACCATGAAAATGGTGTATAATATCAAAAAAATGAGTCACATTTGAAACTATTCCTTGGAATTTGGTTTCTAGTCAGGAAGTAATTTCTATTGGACTTTCCCCCCACAAATTGTGACAGAAGCATAAATGATTAATTTAATAATGACTTTTCTGGTCATTAGTACCTAAAATCTCCCAGTATTTGTGTTTCGTTACAATCCCCCACAATCCATAATAGCATATAAAATGCCTGCCAAGCTGCTTATCCCTTTAAGAGAGTTAGGAAAAATGTGGCAACTTTTGACTGCTGCTGAACCACTGCAAAAGAAACTTAGACCAAAAGAAACTAGAATTTTGCAGTTTATGGCTTTGTGGCTCTCTATATGAATATAGCTATATTCATAGAATATAGTGCATGGGCACTACCTATCAGGTTTATCTTTGAGGTTCACTTTTTTGGTTGATGAGCGACATAGCAACATCCTCCATCCGTACATACATCCAGCAGGACAGCTGAGAGCTTAAGTGGGTCTTTCCAGCATAGCTGGAGGCACACAACAAAAGAACAGGAGCAACAAACATGATATGAAAAATTAAAAAACCAAAGTGTTTATTGCTAGATGATGAGAGTAAGGTCGTCAGACTTTCACTGCACTGGCATTGCTGTATGCAGTAAATCTACTGCAATGTTCCGTCCCTTCCGCATGCACTCCTAAGCGATTACTGCAGAGTCAAACTCAGGTCACTGCAGGCAGGGGTTGCAGTACGTTGCAGTTTAAACTGCGACGCAGCCAGGCATTGGCATACGCACCACTTGACTGCCACCCCACTGGCATTCTTGCTACATGCAGTTTTAACAAATAATTTTAACTTAGTTGCAGTACGGCAATTGGTTTGCACTACTGCAAGTGATTGCAGTGGACGATTTTGGTAGGCTGGATTGCAGCACTGCACTGCAATGCAGTGGAGTTGAACGGACCTAAGGCCCCAATTGATATCCAGAACGGACTGTGAGAATGAACATGAGGAAGGTCATCGTCATACAAAGCCTAAACATCTAAGACATCAGAAAACAAGACCAAGACTCATGAAGTAAAAAGAGAAAAACATTAATGCTGCTGAAAAAAAAAAATAGTAGTGGAAGAACAGATGATGACTTTCATGAGACAATAGACTGAGAAGAATCTGACTCAGTCAGCAAACAATATGTCTATCATATCTCAGAAACTGGTGCCATTTACTAATAGGATGCCAGGTGAGTTAACACAACAACCACAGTGTTTCACAGAACTGGATTGATGGAAGGCCACTGAATATAGGCAGTTCATCTTATTATACATGGGTCATCTTGTTCTGAAAAATATAGAGTCAACTGAAATATGTTAGCATTATATTAACATTTCCTAAGGTTCTTGTCAGTCAATTCCCAGTTTGCTGTCCCCATTCCAGTCAGAAACAAGGCTGATCAAATATTCACTTGACCCTAGTCATCTGACACTTTTTTCTGAGCACATTTTGGAATTCAAGAAACCTTAACCTGTGCTTTATTGTCCATGAAGGGTTAGCGAATTGTAAGTGTGTCAGAAAAAAAAGTGTGTATATAGTTATAGGGCGTCAGGTTACGAAACTCCCTAGAATGTACATGGTTGGTCTCAACCTACATGAAGATACAGAATATTTCAAATCTTACATTGAATAAATCTCAGCATTCAGATTAGAAAAATTCTTGCAAAAACTGAATAGGTAAGGCAGGCTCAAAATCCAGTTGTACAAGTGTCCAAAAGGGGGTCAGAATTGGAGAAGGACAGATTCACGACCTCCACTGTTTACTACAATCAAGGACAACAGAGAGCATGATAGTTTTCTGCTTGAAGAATGAGGGGATTTGCACTTTTGTAAATGAAATTCCTTGATGGTGATAGGCTACAGTGTGATATCACCAGAGCAAACATAAACAGAAGTCTTCACAGCTCCCGTCATCAAAATGTCTCCTGAATATTGTTCATATACCAGATCAATTCAAGAACCTCACAACGGGTTGATTCTGAAGGAACATGACGAAAAGAAAAGCTGTTCCGTTTAGACGATGAATGGGAAAGAACTTATATGGTTTATGTTCAAATTCTTCAAATACACTGTAGTACTTTCTACATATACTTCGTTTAAAACCTAACAAGGGACATTCTCAATAAGTGTTTCAGAAAAAAAAGGGGTATATGGGTCAGGTTACGGCAACCCCATAGAATTACATGGTTGGTCAAACCTACATGAAGCTACAGAATATTTCAAATCTTCATTGAATAAATCTAAGCAGTCAATTAGAAAATTCTTGCAAAAAATGAATAGGTAAGGACAGGCATCAAAATCCAGTTGTACAAGTGTACAAAAAGGGTGTCAGGAATGGAGAAGACAGATTCCGACATCCACTTTTACTACAGTCAAGACAACAGAGAGAAACTGATGTTTTCTGCTGAGAATGAGGATGTGAACTTGTAAATGAAATTCTTGATGGTGATAGGGCTTCAGTGAGTGAATATCAAGCAAAAATACCACCACAGAATTTCTTCACAGCTCCCTGTCAATCAAAACTGCTGAATTGGTCATATTACCAGATATCAAGAACCTCAATAGGGGGATCTCTAAGGGACATGACGAAAAGAAAAGCTGTCCCTTTTAGACATGAAATTGGGAGAACTACTATATGTTTATGTTTCAAATTCTTCAATCCACATAGTACTTTTTTTCTCATACCATACTACTCGTTAAAAACGACACAAGGACATCTCCAATAAGTGCTGTGTAAAATAAAAAAGTGTGTATATGGGTCAGGTTACCGAAACTCCCTAGAATAACAGTTTGTCAAAACCTACATGAGATACAGAATATTGTCAAATATCATGAATAAAAATCTCCGCATTCAGATTAGGGAAAACCTTCTTGCAAAAACTTGATAGGTAAGGCAGGTCAAAATCAGTTGTACAAGTGTCCAAAAGGGTGTCAGAATTGGAGAAGGACAGATTCCGACATCCACTTTTACTACAATCACTAGACACAGAGGAAGAACTGATGTTCTGCTGAAGAATGAGGATTTTGCACTGTAAATGAAATTTTGATGGGTGATAGGCTACAGTGTGATATACAGAGCAAAAATACACACAGAATTTCTTCACAGCTCCCTGTCAATCAAAACTGCTGAATATTTGTTCAGATACCAGATAATACAAAGAACTCACAACGGGTGATCTCTAAGGAATGATGAAAAGAAAGCTTGTACGTCCTGCTATCGTCATGGAGACCACGTTGGTTCCCTTTTAGACATGAAATTGGGAGCACTTATATTGTTTCTGCTTTCAAATTCTTTCAAATCAACAGTAGTATTTCCCAACATCATACTTCGTTAAAACTAACAAGGACATTCCAGGAACTTGAAGATATACATTGTTATACTTGTAAAATCTACAATATTAGGAGTCTGGACTTCGGCAAATTATCATTTCCATCTAAATGCTTGTTGGGTAGGCTACCCTGGTATGGGTATTGTTTGTACTTGAAAAACTTATTTGAGGTCAAATCAAAGTATGAAAATGTATCTTTCTAACCATATCAATAATTTGTTGAAAGAAGCTATATAAGTATTGAACATAATTAGTTGAAAATCGCATCAAAGTTCACACGCACACGGCATTTTGATATCGCAATGTAATCGACACGAGTGAATGTGTTGCTGAGCTACTATTGTCCATGTGGTGTTAATCAAGTATTGTAGCAATGACCTGGAAGAAAATCGCTCCTATTTTGTGAAACCAAATGTAGCCCCAAAAATTCTATTCACTTCCCTTGACATAGGCAAAAGCACTACCCGATCTAGTAGTTCGGAGAACATATATATTATCTCTTGAACACCTTCTGTGATTTTCAGGAAGCCAATGAAAAACTACAAAAGTACGACAGCCACAAATTTTTCAGGGCTGACGGGTCATGATCCTCACAGTATGCATATTAAGCTGAAGCAACTGTTCCTTCACAACTCTAAGGGGTACTTTCTTTAGATAGCTGTTTCTTTTATTGCTGTGATTGCTACCATTGATTCTTTTAGTTTTATATTGCATAGTTATTCATTTTTGTTTGAAATATTTCCTACAGTATTGTGTGGACCTCAATTTTTATTATGTTGTAAAAATTACAAATTTATAGGACAAATTTTAAGTGACTTTTTGGTATGTCACACATGGACCATATTTCATGTCAAAAGCCGTTCTGTGTATCTTTCCTTAAAATTAATGGTTAGATCTCTCTCTTTCAAAAGTTATTGATGTGCTAATTATTGTCACACATGTGACCGGCACTCACATTTTTGGTATTGAAAGGACATAATTTGTTAGTCATAGAAGAAGGTAGCATTGTTAACTTTTATGATAAAATCATCAGTTTGAACAAGAAAACAACAACTTATACTAATAATCATGGAGATTTATAGCGCACCTTTACACAAGTAGACACATCGCTGTTGCCTATTATTATTACACTGCCTTCAGGAAATCTTCACAATCATATTGCTTCACCTAGGCCGCAACTGGCCAAACGCACAATCCGATCAGCACTTAGAATGTAACATTCCCCATAACAGCTCTCCAGATTTCACTTGGGTGGATGAGGCAATTGAGAGTAAATATCTTGTCCATGGACAAACCAACAAGTTTGACACATTGGGGCTCGAACTCAAGATTAATGGTCTAATGATCATGAATCCTGCGCTTTTCAACTAGACCACACATGCTCAATTGATTTTAATAAAGGGCTGTTTACCCCCCCAAAAAAGGATATCTAGTTATAAACAAGGCGAATCGTCTTACACAATGCATAAAATAGTCCACGCGAATGTGCGATCATAACATTTCAATAAATGCAACTACCACCCACCACCCCATCCACAACACCTGCAAACACACCCACAAAGTGAGAGAGGCCCTATTCAGCGAAAAGAAATGCACCAAGTAATAGCTGTCAACTGCAGATAAAAATGAATTTTCCAAGACAAAACTGCAAAGATTGCAGCACCAATACCAGGCCCATTTTCAAGAAAGAACACTTTCATACCTCTTAAGGAGTTCATTAGTTATATGTCAAATAGTTGTATACGATTCACACATACAAATCACCGTTGTTCACAAATGGTTACTGTTTGCACTATCTTCACATGTTTGTCCAATTCATCTATTCTCAGCTGTAGTTAGTCTTATCTTAGGTGCTATGGTGAGATGATAGCCATAGCATATTATACCTCTAAATTAATTGTTGCCTTAGTTATTGGTTAATATGTTCATTTGGGCAGTGGCGTAAACGGCCTGCCCGCTCTGAGGGGCAACTTTCCATTCTTGGGAAATTTCCCTTCAGGGGGGTCAAAAGGCCAATTTTTCCGGTCAGAGGCTTAAAAAAATCCTCCCCAGATCATTTCAGTTTCATCTACAAAAAAAAAAAAAACAAACAAAACAAACACAAACTGCAAACCCCAATAAATAAGGACTGATTTAGCAGATTTTTGCAATTTTTCCCGCCAAAGTTGTCGGGGGCGGGGGCAACCTGCCCCCCCCGAACCCCGCTGTTACGCCACTGTCATTTGGATTTACACTGGTTCACATATACAAATCATAGTAATTCACAACCAGTTACCACTCTCTTCTCAATCTTCACAATGGTCCATTCTTTGGTCTTCAGCTGCTACTTGTTTAGATGATACAAAATTCTGTATAAAGACTGAGTGATAGTCTTTTCAATGTCTGCTACTTTTCTGTGGAACATCCTACACATCCTAATCAGGAATGCTGAAAGCATCTTTTTTGAAATGCTTTTTTGTGACAATCACCTTTTAGCTTTTTCTTTTGGCATATATTCTTCCATTACATCCTGAGCATCTTGAATTCTTTGGTTGGCAAGTAATTGTTCTATACAAATCACATTATAATTGTCAATACAAGAGCTGTACACAATTGACAATCACATTCTTAATTCATTTATACATGTGATAAAATGAGACAAAGTCTCTACTTAACACTTAAGTGCCTAAGGGGGGGTTCCATAGTACCCAAGATTTGTTTTTCGGCGATTTCTCACTCGTGAAAAATATTTTTGAACTCTAATTTTTTGTAATTGTGCAACTTATCGATGCGCTTCTTTCCATTTACTAAAATTTCTCGCCCATTAATGAGATAATTAGCTTGGGTCCCTAGGACCCCCCCTTAGGCACCAACGGGAGTGTGATTTTAAAAAATTAGCAAACCCTGTTGCCAGAAATATTTTTCTGCTTATGTATGTTCATATGCATGAAACAAAATTAATTACATAATCAGAAAAAATAATTAACCCTTTATGTGCTGAAAAGAAGCGATTCCATCATCGAGCGACTGCGCGCCATTGCTATACGACTGCCCCCATAAAAAATACAAGAATGTACAAAATGGTAATGTTTGTGTTAAATATATGTAAATTGGTCCTTCTAGAGCAGATATAAACATCAAAATGATTTGCAATGTGTATGCTGTGGAAGCAGGGGCGCGGAAACATGTTACTTTTTGAGCGATTTTGACGCATTTCGAAAACAATGATTTGCCCCTAATTTCCAGACAATAACGGATACAAAAGACTGACATCTGAGGGAGAATCTCAGATTATATTTTCATTGAATTTCCTTATTAATGTCAGTTATTGTTTGAAATAATTGTTTTATCAAATTAAAAAATAGTATATAGGTCCTCTAAAGAAGTGGTCATGATTTACTCTTGAAATGTACATTATTTCTTGAGAACAATGACAAGAACAATTACGATGCATTTTATAAAACCGCAGTTAATGCTGGAAATTAAGAAACACACCATAGCAGACAAAAATAAATGGCCAATACCTATCCCTAACCATACCATACAGTTGAATTATGCAGACATTGTGTAGTTCTTTACTGTTCACCTCCCGCATACAGCTCTGGGAATGGCAAGGCTTCAGTGGGCTGTAACCTACAAAATAGAAAAAACAAATTGAAGAATTCTGTTTACCAGTGAAAAGATAATTGGAGATGTTAAACCTGACAAGCAAAAGACCGAAATGACACATCACATACAAGAAGAAAACCAAAGTTAAATTTAAGTAATTAATTTATTAATCATTCCAGAAAAGGAAAAGTGTTTCTAGTGCATGCAAGTTACATCTTGATTTACTTGACAATTGCCACATTCAGTTAGGATTGGAGTTTAACTCATGGTTGGGGTTGTCTACCCTAATGGCATAGCGCACAAAAGTTCAGGTCCAGCCCATATGCAATGCTGGCAAAAACTATCCTGCAGTTACAGCAAGCAGCAGTCCCATATAGAAGTCGTAAACGTTTGGGCAAGAGATAAACCAAAAAACACCAGTCAACCTGACCAAAATGACAGAATGTCCCTTTAATACACACATATAACCTTTGACCCCAATCTGTGTACACCTCATCAAATCATGTGGGCCTTGGGTCAGTGCTTAAGCCGACCACATTTGGTGATTGTAGCATTTGATTTGTGGCAGGAAAATCAATGGAAAGATTTTCAAAGAATGCCTCTTTAATCGGCCCACATGAACTGTCACCATAATCTGAGTACACCACACATGAACCTTGGGCTAGTGGTTCTTCTGATCAAGTCTGGCTGCAATTGGCCTAATTGTTTGGGTAGGAGATACAAAAAGTCAAACTAAGCAAAATGGAACACACACACACAAACACAGGCATGCAAGAAAATGACCCTAAGTAACCCCTAAATGACCTTTGACCTCATGTGTTACCCCATAATCCCCATATAAGACCCTTTGTCTCAATGTACAAGCATACCATGTATGAACTTGATCCATCACTGCACTAAAATGTGACAATCAGTTGAAAAAGTGTCAACCAAAAGGTGTATACTAAATGTTTGACACACACGGCCAGACACATAGACACACAAATAATGCCGACATAAGGTATTTCCGATTGCATCGGACAACCTAAAAATGGTCTCATTTTAGTAGCATTTTATGGAAAACCAAATAAGCCAATGTTCATAATGAACTAAAAGTCGCACTTTGGAGTAAAGGTGACAAAAACTACAATGGTTGCCTACCCTGTTCAATGTTGCATAATGATATGCAACTCTTTATTGCCAATGACCAAATTCCCAATCCTATAATGCTCAATGAGAAACATAAACATCATGTGCATAGCAGCTGGTAGAGATAGGATGAACCAATCCTTTCCACATGCATAGGTTATTGGCTTTTTGTACTTTCATTCACCTGCATGTGTTAACCACACATGCTTATTAGAGACATGTGAGTTGCTCCAAATGTTGCTGTCCAGAGCGATTCTTGGAGATTTTGGCCCGAAATCATGCTCCAGGAGCATATATTTTCAACTCGTCTCATAGGGGCGCTATTCATTATTATGTGTGCGCTTTATTCCGTTAATGTTTTATATTGAAGTATTACAAAAGAACGACTTCCTGCCGGCTCGGATTGCGTGGCATGTGTCTGTGGGCGCTCTTGTTATCTAAAGGTCGTGGGTTCGAATCCCACTCCAGGAACAAAATTTAGTTATGATTTTATTTGTATTTTAGAGTTGGAGATTGGAATCATAAAAACATTAAAGTAGAAAAATATTGAATAGCTGCCTTATGAGATAATAAGACTGGTCATGGTCCTGGAGCATGATTTCGGGCCAGAATCTCCGACGTGCGTCCAGAGCAGTACATTACAAGGAATAAAGGAAGACTTCAGCAAATTTAGGATCTAGTTTAGTTCAGATTTCAAACATATTGGTGGCAATAGATCAAGTTTTATTCCTTTTTGGGGCGGGAAGTAGACAACACTGATCAAACACCACAGATACAATGTTGCTAACAATTTGTTTCTTCAAAAGAACTAATTGCAATGCAGAATTCCCTGAGTGGATGGGCAAGTTAAGGTTAGGGTGATAAAAATATGTAGTACAAGACACAATTTGATTGGAAACCAACATTGATTTCCACCTTTGGGAAGTTAAAATATTTTCAACTACAAAGCTCAAATGCAAATCCCATTGGCAACTGGCTAGTAAATTATGCCTGTGAATGATAAAGCTTAATATTTATTACTGATAATAACTCAGTGGTTGGGTCGTGTTGAAGCCTTCTCGCGGCGGCCCTGTTAATGTCACATCACCTGTTGTAGCTAACTGATTCAACAACTTAAGTCCAAACCACATGTTTTAAAACACCACAGTGAACATCTTGAAGACCCACCCTCAATTTTAGGCGGCTGAGCTACTCACAGAGGAACTTTCCTTATGGCAAGCACAAAAGTCTGTATCCTGCAGCTGAACGTTGAGGGTCTCACCATGCTAAGCGTGACATCAACTTACAGCTCTCCAGGGAGATCGGAGTGAATATCCTCCTCCTCCAAGAAAATCACTACGAATCTGAGAGAAAGCTGACAATCAAAGGTTTTTGACCTATTTGCTTTATTCCGCACAACAAGCATGGGATCGCTTTTTTCCTATGTGAAGCAAGCATACAAGTGATATAAAACCCTGCAATCTTCAAAGAATTCGCCGATCCGTGGTAATCATTTGAAGCAATGGGAACCCACTTCACCAAAAATCTATAAGCCACCACCAGCTGAGGCAAGATTTCAACTCCCTTCCAGTTAGTTCAGCAGAAGCTCCTTCGTCATGGACGGAGATTCAACTGTAGAAATACAGCATTGGGGGAGACTCAAACTTAACAAGAATGCAAAGTGGCTTCTGAATGGATTGAAGACCAAGACCTCCAACTGCTGATTGATAGCAAGGGATCCAGGGTCCTACTTTCTAGTCAAGCAGTCATGGGAAATTGGACCTTTCCCGACCTGTCAACAGTCACCGCGGACATCGATCCGCTGCTCAGAACGGTCCTCCCTAGATATCCTAGATCAGGTCTAGTCCTGGTCCTATCCTGGTCACCAGTGACATCAAGGTCGATGATCCCAGCCTCACAGAAGAGATAGAATTTTAAGGAAAGCCAACTGGGCCAAGTTCAAACAACTCACCCGCGAACTGTCATCCCGGCTGCCAGACCCGGCTTCACTAACATCAACGATTGATTTTGACTTCTGCTCCATGCTCCACCAACCAGCTAAATGTTCCATTCCACGAGGCAGAATAGAAGGAATCCCTACACCCCTGTTGGGACAAGGAATGCGACGAGTTATACAAGTGTATTGTAATACAAACTGCGATACTGAGAGACTAGCAAAGGGCAACCAGCTAATGGATCTGCTTGGCCAAAAAGAGCAAGCACCAGAGGGGAGGAGGAGATATCCAATATCACCTTTACCCACTCAAGCCGCAAGCTGGAACCCATCAACAAGCTCACGGCGTAGCTGTCCAGTAAGCAAGTGTCCTGTCTTGAAAAAACTCCATCGCTTCATAATGTCAACAATAGAACGTGGAAAGACCACACCCACGGCGAAAGACCACTCGCGTGCTGTGATGCAGAGATAAACAGCTTCTACAAACTCTCCACGTCAAGCCCCAGTCCAACCATTCAACCTACGAGGAGTACCACCGAAGGCAATTAAAGTATCAAGAATGGGAAGGGAAAGCTCCGGGCAATGACAACATCCATACAGAATTCTTGAAGCATATGGCACCCGAAGATGTGCCGATGGCTCCAACTCCTTCCTTTCTACTTGCATGGGAACATCAATTATTCCCTCCAGATAGAAGTTTCAAAGGTCATTGCATCCTGAAGCCCAAGAAACCAGCAGATGAGCCCAAGAGTTACCGACCCCATCTTGCCTACTATCCACCATCTAAAGCTTGCTTGCCGACTGCTACTCGGCAGGAACATTGATACGGTCTAGGCCAATTTACCAATCCGCACACCAGCTGGATTTCGAAGAGGTACATCAACACTGATCATATAGCAAGACTAGTTAATGACATCTAGACAGCCTTCCAAGAAAGAAGCAGAAGTTTGGGGCACTCTTCATATACCTAACCGCTGCGCACGATACAGTCTGGCATCGAAGTCTCTACCTCACTACTCGGAATCTTCCCTGATTCAAGCTTGTCAAGTTCATTATGGAATGGGCGCTCATCCAAGACAGAACTTTCGTCCTGGAGACATCAAATTGGCAACGCAGTATAGAAAGCGCAAACTTCGAATGGTGCCCACAAGTTCTGTCCTGGCACCCATCATCTTCAACATCTCTACGTCTCAATAGCCAAAGGGAGTATTGGTCACATTACTCCTATGCAGTACGACACGGCACTTGGAATGGTTGCCGATTCTTCTGAGTCCTTAGAACTCAGTGTTTGCAGAAAGACCTAATCACTGTAATCAATTCTTCCAGACACCGATGGCACTTGAAACTCACCAAACCCAAGACCGTCAGCTCTATTTTCCACCTTGCAATCGAGCGCAAAACGAGAACTTAACATCACGCTAGATGGCGAAACTGCCACATGACCCAACAACCGAAGTACCTTGGCGTCACAATGGACCTCATCCTTACTGCCTTTTCAATCAACACACCAAGACATTCGCTGCCCCCCCCCCCCGCCAAGACGCAGTCTTGTTGTCACCCTCCTCAAAGGCCGCAGGAACTGGATGGGGTGCAATCTTGACAACCTTACATATACATCAACTGTTGCCTGGGCATATCCTCCCCTGCTGAAACACTGCAACCATTATGGAGTCAATTGTACATTCACACAAGATTGGTGTCGTTCTGGGTGATGCAATGAGACTTGTTAGTGTGCCTTTTGGCTAACGCCTTTAAGAATACCTTCCAATCCTGGTCTGGCATAAAAGCCCCCTCCTCACCCTTAGAGAACCTTCAGGACAATCAGCCTTCGCCAGAATGTGATGACCCTGGTAGCCTAATTCCCCCACCAACCACCCTTTGAGGATTCAGAGAATTCACGGAATCGGACTTTGCTACCCAATCCCTGACACTCCCGGCATTCACAGTATCCCTAACGATCATCCTGGAATCAAGGAATGTAATGATCATGTCATCCTCTACTTTGACCTAAAGCAGTGGTGGACAGCCAATCTAATCTAGGCAATCCCAAGGCTGTGACATTGATAGGAAAAGCATGGGTCAACCTCAACAGACTCAGAACTGGCGTGTCGTGGAGATTGTGGAAGCCACAAACCATTAGCCACATCAGAGATGACTGTGAGGTCTACAAGTCCGCCAAGAGGAATTCCAGGCCTGATCACCTGGATGATGAAACTATCGGCTGCTTAAAGGCGGATCTTCCACTGTGATTGACTTGCAACGCCCGAACCTAACGAGTGGGTTGCTAGAATGTCCTAGTGATATGTAAAAGCCAGGAAATAGCACCATGTCGTCCTCTATGATCATCCTTTAGTTGTTTCATTGGTTCAGGCATTCAAGTTAGAGGTCATTTCGTGAGGTTGCCTATTTCACAATGGCAGACCATTAAATTGCAATCGGGCCTGGGATCCAATTCTAATTACAAAGGCACTTACTTCATGACAAATCACACGTTTGAGCATTACATTTGCAGGTACAGTTTACTAGACAATTACACACACTGTTCAAAAATCCAAATTTTCAAAATTAGGGGCACTCTTCAAAATGTGGGTTATTGCTTTAAGCTACAGTAAATTGTCAGATCACATTAATCAAATTGCCTTACAGAAAAAAATATAAAAAGTAAAAAAAAAAAAAAAAAAAAAAAAAAAAAATTTTATTATTTACTTTCTACCTTCATAGTGAACTAACAGACTCACTTTGGTATTAAAGCGACACGATGCACAATACATAGACTGCTTGTTTACCTACCCTGTTCAATGTTGCATAATGATCAACTATGCTATTTCCAATGACCAACATGATCCCATCCCAATATTCTCAATTGGATACTACAAACCAAGTGCTGATAGCAGTGGTGGAGTAGGAATGAACCAAGAGAAGATATCAGTAACTTCCCCACATGCATTGCTTCCAATAGCGATTTTTGTACAACGTAGTCAATGTGAATCATTAGAGATGAAACATTCTTAAAATGCAAGTTTGTGTTAGTGCTTCCAATTACCCCTGTTTCACCTCTAACGATTCCATATCATACCTGTAACAAAAACATCATTGGAAGCAATGCATTGTGGGAAGCTACTGATATCTTCTCTTGGATGAACCAATCCTTTCAACATGCTAGTTTTATTGGCTTTTTGTAGGGGGAACTTTCAATTCACCTGCAGTGTGTTATCCACACATGCTTATTAGAGACATGTGAGTTGCTCCAAATGTTTCTGTCCCAGAGAATACATTCTCAACGAATAAAGGAAGACTACAGTACAAGTCCAGTTCAGATTTCAAACATAAGGGTGGCATCAGATCACAAATTTTAATTCTTTTTTTTTTTTAGGGTGTGGGATAAACATGATCAAAGAGTGCAGAATCTATTGATTTTTGATTTATTTATTTTTTCATTTGCAGACACAGCTCAAACAATTTGCTTGGTATTCGGACATTTCCATAGCAGAAATTCCATGGTCGATTGCAAAATTCCCCAATTTCATATTGGAGCAAATACAAAAAGCAAGCTTATGTTTTACATGGAAATATAAGCAAATCAAAATCACTTTTGTTTTCACTCTTCCTATTTTCGTAGGCAAATTAGATGAGGGTTAATCTATATGAAAACATACTACCGACTGCCCCACAAAACACTTAACCAAAGAATTAATTTTTTGGCCAACAATTTTAGTTCAATCTCAACTGGAGTGTTTACTGAAGTCTTTTTTAGAAGTGATTCCCACTTCATTGGATTTTTAGTTGGTGTAATTTGGGGGTCCGGTTCAGGAATTATGGCTAATTATCTGAGACAGTTACAAAACCTGTTGGGGCCCATTTTCGCTATCCTGAAATCAACAAAGTTTTGACATTGAGACATCTTTACGACATTCTTATTGAAAAATTAAAAAAAAAGTAGGTATAAAGTATGTTTTTGTAATATAACATATTTTACTTTATAATTCACAATTGCTAATAAATACATGAAGCATTAGGAAATTCAATTCCAAACAGGCTTGTTGTCTCAGCAACTTTACTCCTGGTTTCAGCATAAGGTACGAACCATAAAAACACCCTTGTTGAAAGTAAACTAAGACCTTTGAACCAAACATGCTTTCCTTTATTGCTCTTTGTTGAACACTTTCTTCGTCATATTCCTCCCTTGCATCTTGAAAGCATTGGTTAATAGGAGGGTAAAATGGGTCCGCCACATTACAGCGTTGTCCACAACATTTGTCCCTCAACAGACTTGTGAACTGTTACATTAGTTTCAGCAGTCAAATTCCCAAAATTTCGAAGAATTTCATGATTTTGTCCCACTGAGAGCGAGTCCCTCATTTCATTCACCCACAACATAATAATTTCTGGTTCTTTCACTGAAAAGTAATATTTGATGAGTTCAATTCAATGATAATACATTCACTCTGTCTGTACAATATTCTTGTGTTTGAGAACGGTTTAATCCCACATTAGTTCTCCACGCCTTATACCTTTATTTCTTCTTGAACCTAGGTGCAACTGCCCAAGTGTTATTTTATACTTTGTTTCAACTGACAATAGCTCCGCTAGGGGTCCATCCAATTGGATGGAATAAAAGCGAGGATTTAGCTTAGATCTGTCTAACAAATAATGTCAAAATATCTGGCAAAAATTGCCACAGTTTATATTTTTCCTAATTTAGCTTGATTGTATAGTTTTTAATCGGACAGTTCTGTACATGGACTCAATATATGGGGCCTTGTTATTCTTCTTGTTGCACTTTAAGGTAGCTCATTCATAGTACTATTACGGACGGTCCGGAAAAAGTGGATAGTATGTGTCACAGACTTCGAAAAGATATTATCTAAATTAGTACTGCACAAGGAGATTAACGTGATCAATCCGTCATAGCGGAATGCCTGAAATGAAATAAATCTCAACTATTCAACGGAGAAAACGAAGGGGTTTTATGGAGATTTTGGCAATCAGAGATTTTGGCATACCCACACCTCACTGTCGCACCCCACACCGACCCCCCCTCCCGACACACCTATATGTGAATGGGCCAAAGGTCACGTCACATGAGGTTACCAAGGTCACTTGAGGTTCACCAAGGTCACATGAGGTTGAGGTCACCAAGGTCATGTGAATGTTATCACAAAGGTCAACCCCACCCCGCCCCGGACCACCCCACCCTTACCCGATGCACCCACTCCGACGCCACACCCACCACCCCACCCCACCATCAATGCACATAACCGAACCCCACCCCAATGCACATCACCCGGCCCCTCCCCGACGCACCCACCATGCCACCTCCACAATACACCCCACCACTACCCCCCACCAGGGCCCCCAAGACCACCACCCTTCCCCTCCCCCAACAACCCCAACGTACCCCTCCATATGATCACACACAAGATATGGTTTATAGTAGGTGTTCAGTAGCAAAGGAAAAAAGGGGAATTTTTGCATTTCCGATGGCACCATTTTAGCGCTACAGCAATTATACATATATAATTAAGCTCCCACTTTGGATACCTAAGCCGCATGTTGTACCAGGAACTTTCAATGGCAAAGAAGATGTGCACCATTATGGGTTTTCGTGAAGTGAAGTAAAGAAGAAATTTTACATATCCGATGACCGTTTCAAAAATATAGCGATACGCGATTTCTGCATATTAATTAGCTCACTTGCATAACGTAATTTGCCCGAAATATTGCCAAAATCTAATCGGTTGAGAACTCTTTAACCCGCTTCCTTCCAACCATTAAACATATACGCCTTCGGAACTCAGAAACTTGCACACAAGCTAGGCGGGAAAGGGGTACATTTTGACTGCCAAAGGGTCAAACGAGGTCACCAAGGTCAAATAAGGTACCCAACATGTCATCCCAAACCCGCACCCCGCCTTTCCACCAAGTACATCATCCTAGCCCTTACGAAACTCATACGGCATGCAATATATAAGGGTTAACATTCTGACCACAGCACACACACAGATACACAGACACACAGGCATACGACCAGAGTAATCCTCTGTGCTTGTGCAATCTTTGCACGACACAAAAAACCCAATGAACGTGAGACTGATGAGGGGAAAAATGCAACTAATCCCGAATTGCAGAAAATGACGTCATCAAACGAAGACACAATATGGGCACCGCCGATAGCATGATATCCCCAGTCATGGAAGTAGAGCCCGAAGGGACCCTGGTTCAAGACAAACCAGAGTTCTGGACTTTTCCTTTCTCCTCTTCCCTTAATTCCTTCACTCCTTCCTATGTGATAGGCTAGAAAACATGGGGCAATAAGGGTTAATGTAGCTCATTATATTTCTATGCCTTTAACATAAACAGGACATTTTTGAGACCACCCCCCAGTTTCAAAATTTGAGATTTTTGCACAGTGTTGTTGGTTAATTGTCTAGGAAATGATATCTGCAAATGGTAAGTTCAATAGTGGACAAGAAACTTCGTGAACAGCAAGGCAGGGTTAAGACCAAAGCGATCAGGTGCAGAGCAAATATTAAGCCTCCGACGTGTTATAGAAAAATGCCTGGCTTTCCAGAAACCGATGCTTTTTAACTCATCGACTTTACCAAGCTTTGATAGCCTCCATAGACCGTCCATTGGAAACTCATGTAAGTCTCGGACTTCCAGCAGATCATCAATGTACTCAAAGATCGGTACAATGGATCTGAATCTGCGTTGGTGTGAAAACAAATGATGGACAGGACAGATTGGTTTGAAATATAAACTGGGGGTACGACAGGGGTGCCTTATCACCTATACTCTTTGGCATCTTAATGACTGGGTCATGAGAAAAACACCATTGAAAGTGAAAACATATGGCATCAATGGATTGGAGGAAGAGTCATTTGGGTGACTAGGACTTCGCAGATGATATTGCGTTGATGTCAGAGACCGTAGAAGAGATACAGAATATGACAAAACCATGTGGCCAGCAAAGCTGGGGCGATTGGGATGAAAATAAATGTGGTTCTCAAAAAACAGAGACCATGGACGTAGGAAGAAAACTGCAAAGAAACATCAGAGCACCCTTGAAGGTGTGCCTCTCAATGCTGTCAATGGATTCACTTACTTGGGCAACGGACATCGCTGCAGATGGTAGATTGGAGTGAGATAGTAGACGTCCAGGTAAAGCAAGTGCATGCATTCAGGAGCATGAACAAGATCTGGAGAAGCAAAAAAATAGCTTGTCCACAAAGATGGCTGAAACTATAACAACAGCAATGTAATCTCTGTCATCCTCTATTCCGCTGAGACCTGGCCAACTCAAAAGATCCATGAGAAAAAAGTTAGATGCTTTTGACGGTACGATTGTCTTCGACAAAATCCTGGGCATCAGTGGTCTGATCACATACACAAAATAGACGTGAGAAAGATGTCTAACCAGCCGTGTGTCACAGATAATCTCCGTAAACGTAGACTCAAGTGGTTTGGACATGGGCAGAGCCTGCCAGAGACCCGATATTGCCAACCAAGTTTATTCCATGCAACCAGAAGGAAAAAGACCAAGAGCAGGAGGCCACAACGGACTACATGGAAAAATCGGTGGAGAGGGACTTAGGAGACATGGACACCAACTGGGAGGAAGCTTGCAAACTGAGTATGGAGAAAGGACAGTGGAAAACTTTCATCGCCTCATGCGACGACAGCGGACGCAGGAGCAACTAAGTCTAAGTAAGTAAGTATTTTTCATAAAAGAAGCTATTTTGTCGGGGTCAGAATCCCCCATTGTAATTTAATGGCAGAACTGGAAATGCCAAATTTCTGTCAGTCCATTGTAAAAATAGTGCCACCTCACAAAATTACCTCTAACTTGACTACTCTGAACCTACGGAACAACTAATGGATAAGTGTATAGACACGTACATGGCACTATTTCCCAGCTATTTCATATTGGAAGGCCCTTTCCAGCATCCGTTGAATTATTATCGGGATCTCCGATATTAATTATCCTAATTACAAAATTCCTTCTTTTGCAATACATAGACATGTTCGAGCTTTACCATTCACAGGTATAGTTTACTAGCCAGTTACCAATGCAACTTGCAACTGTGTAAAATCTCAAATTTTTGGAAAATTGGGTGTGCTCTTCAAAAAAGGTGCTGTTATTGCTTGAAGTAGGATCATTGAATCATATGAATCAAGTGGTCTTACAGAAAAAAATAGAAATTCATATTTCTAAAGAAGTGTGGACATGTTAATTTTTAGGTTCACTGGCCTTGTTCTTTTGACAACCATCGATACAAGTAGAAGGGGACCTTAAAGGGGGGGGAGTCATTCAGAAGGCCTAATGCTTACCAGTTTTGTTTGCTCCATACTGTATCCTGTCCCTCAGCTATGTGAAATGTGTAGATCTCCCGTGACTTATCAGATTTGTTAGTTTCACTTCTGTGCACCACGTTGCCATCAATAACAACTAATGTTCCTATAAAATACACAGAATTACGACTAACAAATGATAAGATCTACTACAAACTTTTATGTATGTTTTAATGTCAAAACACTGGTGTGTTGACTTATGACCATATGTCTGGGTTTCAAACCCCGCTGGCAGGACGGAGAGCATAACGTCACGGTCACCTTGGACAAGTAACCTTTGACCAATCTCATACTACCTTAAAAGCTTCTCAAAGTACTCTCCTCCTTATCCACATACTTGAACAATGTCAGTGCATCCATTCTTTGAAGACATCACACAATGTATTCCCCAGAAGAAAATCAGAAATGTTGGTCAAATTGGGGTATCTAAAGCAAAGCTATATAATTCTAATTTACAATAAAGGATGTTTGGTTTAGGTGTTATGAGTGAAAATGGGCCCGATTTGGTAGGACCAAATAATAATTTTACATAGATCATAATGCCCATTTTTAGTTTCGCGTCAAAGCGGATTGGTGAATATCTGCACAAAACTTTACAGATGGGGTTTGGGGTGGTGAAGGCCCTTCTATCAAGCTGAAAACATACTTAAATTAAAAAAAAATCTCCCCCCCCCCCTTTACGAGGGGTCCTCTACTGAGCATATACCTCCTCAGTTTATAGAGACAGTATTTACACATTTTCACCATGCAGAATTCTTCAATGAACTGACACAGCAGAATTTTGCAGAAAAAATTTGTTAAATTACAAAAACTCAATTTGTGGGCGTTTCCATAACCTGACCCATCTGACACACTTATTGAATTTGGAACCCTTCACGGAATTACAGCACAGTTTATTACGTTAAGGTTTCTGAATTCTACGTGTGGTCAGATGGGTCAGGTTAGGGAAAACCCTCTCAATTTGACACCACAGATCTTAGTGGGGGCCAATCCAATTGGATCTAAAAGTCACATGTTTTGTTGATATCCAGTTAATGTGCATCTTAATGTGATGTTTGAAACACCTGGAGACATTAGGGTAGGTAATAAGGTTAAATCTACAACTTTATTTGAAAAATAACAAGGCGGTTCTCGAACCACAAAGGTCCCCCGCCCGTCGCTGTAGTAAATGGAGGGAAATCTAATTTTAAGATCACAGGGAGAATTGTGATGGAAATAAGTTGTTCTCAAAACAACCATGAGGCTGCTGCCATAGCAGTTGCATTTGACGGTATCCAATTGTGAATTACATTGACCCAGAAGACTATTTGGAGTTAGTTGACCTTCGTGACTACCTTGAAATGACCTCAAAATTTTCAGCAATGAAGTGCTTCTACACCCATCAGTTTTCAGGACCAACTACCATGTGTAGGATTGACCTTGGATTACCCACATGACCTTGAAATGAACTGCAAAATTGTTGCCATGAATGCTGACCACACCCACCAAGTTTCATAGCCACCACCTACTTAGTGGTTTGACCTGAATGACCCCACATGAACTTCAAAATGACCTTACAATTTGGCACTGAAGGCTGACCACACCCACCAAGTTTCATATCCTACCACATTTGCAAGGGTTATAGCAATTTATCCATTTTTACCTTGAATACCCCGATGACCTTGAAATGACCTTTCAAATGTGGTAATGAATGGTGACCACACCCACCCAAGTTGCGTAATCCTACCACAATTGACAGGGCTACGCCAATTTAAGTCCATTTGACCTTGAATGACCCTGCATGACCTGAAATGGACCTTCAAATTTTTTGGCACTGAATGTTCAACACACCCATCCAAGTTTTATCATCCCTGCCACATTGCCAAGGCTTTTATAGCAATTTAATCCATTTTTGACCAACTTCGAACCCATTTTTTGACCATATTTGACCTTTGACCCATGCCACATGACCCATCTCCAAACTCATCCCCCGCCTACTTTAGCAACATCTATGGTGCAAGATGGACACCCATACTTGCGCAGATAAAGATATCAGTTTACAGGTTTGTGCAATTTAAACTCCTATGTTTGACCATATTTGACCTTTGACCCATTACACATGACCCCACTTCAGATCCAGGCCAACGCGTCTTGAGATACATCTATGTGCGAGATGGACCTCCACGCGTGTCTTAGATCGCAAGATATCGCGTGCGACACACACACACCACACCACACACACACACATGGGCGCACGGCACGAAGAGGGCATTTCTATAGTCTCCCTTCGGCCACAGAAGTGGCGGGGGACCAACAAATGCTACAATCCTTCGTTGACCTCTGCTGGAACATAACGTCCTTGCATATTTCTGCAAAATTCGGGCTGGTAAACGTGACTGACTCCCTTTCCATCCTCTTTACGTACCATCTGCGTCACCAACTCATCTATCAGAGCAATAAGACCATTAAAAACAAAAATGTCATTAAATTACTGATACTGAGATTAAATGCCAACCAAAGATTATAGTATGGATCCAAGACTTGTAGTTTGCTGAAATTTGATACCGACCTGTCCTGTCAGGCTGGGAGTGCATTTTGAAAATGCAGTTATTATAATTGGGATGGCGATTTGGAAAACTTGTCATATGTCACTCTTGATCAGTTTCAAGACTGGCCTACTTACTGGCTACCGTGCAACACCACCCAGTGGACAGGTATTAAATGTGCACATTCAAATCCATACAAATGCCATTGTAATGTGCATATTTTCCATTGCACCAACCCCTGGTTCCCCGAGGACCCAAACCAAAAATTTGAAACCGACTCAAAACTGACTATACAAATAAAGCAGAACATGCACCTTTTACTTAAATTACAATTTCCAAAGAAAAAAAAAATATATCACACGTTAAATCTTCACTCTTTCTTTGCACATTAAGTAGCTATAATGCAGTAAAATTGGTAATGCTTAAAGACACTAGCATGATTTATCCGAAAGATTCCAGATCTATACAATATTGTAAATAGCTTAAATAAGTTAAGGATAAGTCTGTGGGATATTCTCACGGAATTCTCAAGTTACTTTCCAACTGAAAATGTTTACGGAAGGAAGAAAATGGCATTGTTCAAGATATGAATCTCCATTCAATTACTTGTTATAGAAGTGTGTCCCGAACGGACAGTAATGACTACAAACTTTCCGATTTTGTCCTTGTTTAGTTTGCTTCTTCTGGTCCTATCATTGCAGGGTAATGTTAGGATACCTGTATTTAATTACAAACAGGCAAAAATCAGATTTTTGATGATTTTTTTCGATTTACTGACTTAGCAATCACTGATAGTGTCTTTAACTGAATGCACATTGGATGGTTTTGGAAAAAGAAACATATTTGTTTTCATTAGAAATATCATGGTGGTTGTCCTACTACCATCTTGGACAAAAAGTGTTGGCACACTTTTCTAACCGTACAGTAAAATCGTTCCCCCTCTCCCCGGAACAAAGTTGAATCGGAAATTGTGTTCAGTGGCCTAACATTACTCAACATTTGCATGTTGGGGAGAGGGAGGTTTTAGGGATTGCAAAGGCTTCAAAAGGCTTGATACCAAAAAGTTCAATTCGTACTTCAAAAATGGCCGAATTCTGTCAATGTCAAAGAGCTGATTTCCACAAGGTGTGCAAACTATTTTGGCAAAGATTGTAGAATATCAATAAAAGTAGTATTTCCCATAAGATACAATTTCTGGAGGGCATTTCATGAGAAATTAAAACAAGTAAGAAATCGTGATAGGAACATATGGGGAGGAATACAATGTATCTTGAAATTGTCTTAAGTTTTCCAAAAAAAGTCATGTCTTTTTAGGCATACCTGTTGCAAGACTTCACTTACCCCTTCCCTTTTAAATGCCATTTTTACTTCAGAAAATGTATAACTTTTTAATGGGGGTAGGTGGATCATAGCTGTAGAGATGGGAGGAACATTTTTTCAAATTTTGCCAAACAACCTAATTGTGGCAAAGTTCCAAATGCATGGCCCTTGATATTCACTGAATTTTCATATTCTGTACTAAAAAACAAGAAACTAATATATTATTCAGTTTTCTTTGGATATTCGATTTTTAGGGATTTAACTTTTTGATCAATAAATCCACTAAACTGGTTGAAGAACCCGGTCAATGTGAGTGATGGTCAGAGGTCGTATAATGTCCCTTTCTCACTTCTTTTATTCCTAATAACATTTCCCAAATAATATTTTATTCCCTCTCAACAGGGAGATGGATCTACTTAAGCCTACGATCCTACCTCCCACCACGGCCTGCTTACTCGTCCTATTCTGCACAAATGTTCATTTTTGCGAGCGAACAAAAACCCCACTTACCACTGAAAAAAATCTTTGCAATCCCGCCTACCTAGCTCGGGTGCCAACTGCCCTGATGAATAGCCCAGCCCTACTGGGCAAAATCGACTACTACCCAAATTTTTCTGCACCCCAATAGTCTGGCAACATGGCTTTCAATGAGGGGCGTATGTAACGAAATTCGTGGTAGGCTCAGGCCGTGGGAGGTATGTATCGTATGCTTAAGTACTCCCTCTCCCCACATGTTTAGAGGGAAAATAACATTACGCGCTACTCTACCTCTCCACCTCCCAAGGCCTGATTCTGCACCAGAATTCCACTGGACTCCTATGAGGTGGATGAAAGCCATGGGAGGGTACGTATGTACTTTAGGAAAAACCCACCAGCCCTATACAAACAAACCACCTAACCCCAAGGACACATCTGACGGTAAAACAAGGATGCTTAATTTCTACTCCCCCTACTGTCAAGTTCCGACGGTCCCCCCCTCGTCGACCTGCAGGTACAACTGCTAGCTACGGTACCCTGACCGCAGCCTTGCCAAAACTCGTGAAAGATATACCGTCGAATGTCGTGGGAGTAGACCATCAGCCAGCCGCCTCAATGGATTTCAAGCCAAGGCTGCTCCATAGTATAGTCGCCCAATAGCCGAAATGGAACGAGTATCGTGAGCCTTGACATGGGAATCGGTCATCCCACTGGACATTGTTGCATAGGCGTAATGGTTGAGAGAAGACCGTATGTAAATCCACAGCTAATGGTGCCTCAACCGCGGCTTAAAGGTCTTCTCCACGTAACGAAAACTGTTTAACATCCCCCTAACCTTCTCCGTCCGTTTGAGGTACCATTAACGACACTATCATTGATTTGCTAAATAAGACAATCGAAAAAATCCTCAAAATCAGATTTTGCATGTACGTAACAAGTACAGGTATCGCTAGACATACCCTTCAAATTTATCAGACCATAAGCAACCTAATCAGACAGAATCAGAGATTTTAGTCAATTACTGGTCGAACGGACACTTACTAACTACACTACAACACTTCATTGAATGGAGAATCTTATCTTGGAACACCTAAGGCCGTGTTTCCTTTTCCTTTTCTGTTAATTCTACAGCTGGTAAAAGGTAACTTATGAGAATTTCTACCTACTTATCCTTCACTTTGAACTATTCCTATCCTCCCTTCTGCAAATTTCAAATATTTTTTCAAATCACTGATAGTGTCTTTAAGGGCCCAACCGGGCACCAAGGCCCTTCGGAACTGCCCTCCCGTCTAGTTAGGTCCGGAAGAAAAATCGGTTTTGGTAGAGAAGGAAATGGTTTGATTCTTTCGCAAGGAAACCTGCAGGAGGGAGGATGTAAACTCCATCTTGGGTTAAAACGCAGGTGATCTCCTCATGGAGATGGCCTTAATCCAGATCTGCTACTGCAGGCCACCACTACCAAGAAGGCAGTCCTCCTATCCAGGTCAACAAACTAAGTGTATGAGAGAGGCTCAAAATCCTTAGAGGGCAAGTGTTGCAGAACCATAGGAAGGTCCCACTCAGGGGAGCCAGCCTCGCAGGAGGGCTTCCTTTCAGAAACATGCCCTCAATGGAGGGCCGAAAGAGCCGGACTGGAGGAGGAATTGTCATACCATCTCCGAACCCGCGGTGCACCGCCCCGCATGGCAGTCCTATAATCCTATGCCATTTCGGAAGGGCACCCTCCTACAAGACCTCCGTAAGTAAGTCCGCGAAATCATTGCTCGACAGATGGCCGGCAGCGGGATCAATCAATCGATCGGAACACCATCGGAAGAATCGGAGTATTCTCTAATTGTAATAACTCGGAAGTAAAGCTCCTCCTTTGCTTTGCAGCGAAGCGGCAGCCACGTCCAGCAAGTCCTGCCTCCGCCAGGCTTCGTTTAGAAATTAGCCCAGCAGGGGTTAGGGGAGAGCATGGACATCCGCAGTGGTGGGGCTTTCGTGACGGGTTACTGAGTGAGGGCAACTGAGCAGGTCCCTACCGAATTGGAAGAGGACTGGGATCATCGACTAGGAAGTGCAGCAGAGGCCGCGGGAACCAACGTTGTCCGGGGCCCATAGGGGCCCACGATAAGACACGAGACAATTGGTCTGAACGAGACCCCTTGTCAAAAACCCTGGGGACCATTGCCCCTGGCGGAAAGGTGTACCCTATACGTTTGACTCAATCTGCCTCATGGCGTCTCGCCCCAGCGCCTCTTCGTCCACCCCTCCCAAAATAACACGTTGGAAGCTGTTTGTTCCACCGGGAATCAATAAATCCATTGATGTGGGCCCCCCCACCTCGCGACAAAGCGCTCTGCCAGGACATTTGTCTACCCCCGGGAGATGCTCCGCCTTTAGGGTGATGCCGCGGCGCTGATACCACAAACCGTAGGTGAGCGTTTCGTGGCCTAGCTTCCTGCTCCTCGTACCTCTCCCTCCTTGTTCAAGTAGTACCTTTAATGTCCGGTTGTCGCATCTGGACTGTGATGGCCGAGTCGGTGCAAATGCCTGGGGATACATGCCCAGAGCTCCAGCACATTGAAGTGTTCTGCCGGGCCTGCGATTCCGACCATTTGCCTGCGTATTCCGACCATTTGCCTGCATCCACCATCGGAGGTCTGGCCGAAGGCTCTGGGGAACTGGTAGCTGAAGGCTGAGGGGGTGAACCCACGTCGATAATAGGCCGAGGAGGTGAAATTTGGATCCGTTCTCTCGCATCTGCACATGGGGAACATGTCTATCAGACTGGCCATTCACCCTAGGAGTCGCAACCATAACTTTGCTTTGCGCTGACTCGCACTGTGCATTATCGTGGCCCATACGAACTTATTTCCTCTCACCCTCTGATGAGAGGTGGTCACCCCTTCTGCTGCAAAATCTATTAGCGCTCCAGGAACTGGGGCTGCTGGGAAGGGACCAACTCTGACTTCGCATAATTGGATAAGAAATCCAAGGACTCCACTAGTCTGCCTACGTTCCTTGTCTGTCTGAGCAACTCGTCTCCTTTCTTGAAGGGCCGGTCAGAAGCCAGTCCGTCCAGATAGACAAAAATCCTGAACCACCCCTTCTATACAAATTCTGGCAAACCACAACCTTCACTAATCCTGGTGAAGGCACGGGGGGCCGCTGAATAGCCGAACATGAGTGACCTGTAACTGGAAGGCTCCCGTCCCCGCGCGAAACGAAGCCATTTCTGTGAAAAAGTTTGCTGTATAGAACGTGTAGGTCGGCGTCGGAAAGTCTAGCGTCACTCCCCACTCCTGGTGGTAGTAATGGAAGATAGCCTTAGGGTTTCCCAATACGGAACGACGGGGACGCATAAACTGGTTAGGGGCATTAGGTTCAGGATGAGTCTCCACTCGCCCGACTTTTTTGGGGTGAGAAAAAGGTCTAGTAGAAACCATCCTGAACCAAATGCCCCGAGTCTCACCACTGCTCGTTTCTCCAGCAGTAAAGAGATCTCTTGCTGAAGAGCCAACCGCTTGTGATTCTCGCTGGAATCGGGGTGTGCCGGATGCCTTGAAGGGGGCAGGCGGGAGGTAAACTCCAATGATAGCCTTCAATATCACCATAGAAATCCAGCGGTCCTGTTTTATCCTCGCCCACTCCCCGCAAAACCCTTTCATAACGTCTCCTACATCCGTAGGTGGGCGGAGACCCGGGGGAAGTCAGTAAAGGCCGGCTCCTTGGCCGCCCCCTCTGCCTCCCCGTTGGGTTCTGCCACTGCGAAAGGCCTTCTTCCTTGGCTTCCCTCTCTTGTTCTTTGAGCGTCTACGTCCCTGCTTAGGCCCCCCCAGACTGGCCTGGGTCCGGCGCACTGGGGGCTGCCGAAATGACAGTTACTACTGGATTGCCCACCTATTTTGCATCATCACCGAGCTGGGGGTGGATGTTTTAGACAGCCCCTCCAGGCCGTCTTTGGCGCAGGGCCCTCTGGCCCGTTTAAGGCTTCGACTTCGCCGCTTCGAGAGCGGACTTCCTGCGTGCTTTCTCTTCTTTCCAACATCTTCGGGCCAGGTACCTCCAAAAAGTTCCGCCCAATAGAGGGCTTGAAGAAAGACCTCTGCCTATTGAGAAGTTAAGATCCTTCGCTACGTTCTCTCTCCGAGCCCTGAGTGCCCTCTTCGAGACACGAGCGAGGTGCTTGGCCAACAAGTGGTTCAGGTCGGATGAGACGTTAACCTACGCCTATGGCCTCAGGGGAAAATTTTGTTCCTTCCCCCCAGGAGGCCTGCGCGTGCCAGAATGGCAAAGAACCAACTGCGGGCATTTGCTACTCTCAACCCATCCCGGGCGAGAGATTCTAAGTGACGAAGCTCAATGTCCCCGCTCTCGATCCCAGGCCTGGACTGTGCATGGTGTCCTGGCGCGAGAAAAAAAAAAAAAACTTGAAAGCCCTCGGGGCGAGCTTTGAGCTCCCTCAACTCCAGCCTGGAGGTGAAACCGCGTCGGAACCAATGTAACCTCTGTTACAAGCTCCATCTGCATAAAGCCTGCTTCAGGGCAAGGGGGCACGTCCAGGAATTGCGATGGAAAGGCCCTGTTTAAGCCAAGGCATACATCCCACTGCGCCTCTCTCATCATGAATAGAGGTTGCCAGGGAACGCAAGTCCCTAGTCAGCGGGATGTAAGTCATGGTTCTTGGATGTTTCTGCAGCCTGCCGTGAACCCAAAGGTCGGAACCTGCTTGAGGGGGGTATCAAACTCCATGGGAAGGGCGCAGCGTCCGCTTGAATACCGGCAAAAAATGGAGCATGGACCAACTGTTGGGGTTAGAAGCGATCACGCAACTGAAAATCGTAGGGGAATCTCGATTAATAATGGCACCCCAATCTCGGCACTGAGATCGTGTATCCCAGCTATAAACCTCTGAGGATGTTGCTGTGGAAGCGGTTCTTGAAACCCCCCCGCTGGGAACCCTATATACCCCGCCGGCGTAGATCCGGAGGTAGATCGTAGGGCTTTCTCTCTGTGGTCCTAGCGTAACCTGATTGCGCGCCTCTTGGGCGAATGGTTAGTTTTTTTAAGCGTCCAGTCAGTCACACATCTGTGTTTGCCTAGGGGTTTCGGATTTGTAACGCCTGACCACAAATTGTAGCATCTGTGGAGGTTTGAAGGATAGTCAACTATTGCCCTTGCAGTCAACTCATCACCACCGGAAGGTAAGGTGCTATAATACCACTCCGACTGGTTCTCAACCCCGGGCGGAGCGCCCGACCTCCGATCGGTCGGGGCCGCAGGATTCAGACGGGAGAAGGGCCCGTTATGATCTGAACATCCGTGAGGTGAGCATGTCCGAGAAGATGGCGACATGGGCTCTAGCGTGGCCTGAAGACAGCCGAGGATCGAGGTGCTCCCTCGAATCACTCTCCTCCTCGCGGTCCGTCTGAACCCCCTCCTCAAACTCACCCTCTCTCGCTCTGCGGGGATAGGACTAGACCATCCGGGATTCCGCTCGGGCGTGCCCTCATGGAGGGAGGGGCTTTGCCTGAGGGTCACCCCCTACGTTTGGGGGGACTGCCCCTTCCCAAGTGGGCGACAAGTCGGACATACTTTATTGTACTTGTGGGCTCAAATGTGAGGAGTTGAGAAAAATTCTCATTTTGGGGCGCCCTTGGGGCGTCCTGGGCCGATAGAGGGGCCAGCCAGGTCAGCAGTGGCTGGAGCTCCAAGGGAGCCCCCCGGGTCAGAAGCCTTGCTCCGAAATGGGGGCCCCCGACCAGCCGCCGAAACATACTCAGATGATCATTTTTCCATAACTTAGGACCCCATTCGTTCTCTAGTAGCTTCCCCGCCGAGCGCGCATTTGTCCGGCACGGTCGGTAGTTCCCGACCGGCCACCTCTGGGGCCACAGCCTGGGGTGGGCGCCGAGTCTCGAGGCTCTGGGTCACAGGTAGACTTGGAACCTCTGACCGCTCAGGGGACGGAGCCCGGCCGAGGGCCGCCGGGTCGGTCGGGGCCGAGCGCCGACCGATCGAGGTGGCGGGCCCGGTCGGGGTCGAACGGTAGGGTTGGAGCTCCACCCAGAAGGTGGGATAGTTAATGGGGGGACCCTAATAAAACGGTCGAGCCGCGGTCGAGTGCCGGGTCTCTAGAAGACCGCTCTCTGACTGGTTTTCCTTTCCGGCCTTTCCGACCCAAGGGGGGATTCTCCTCATAGCGACACTAACAGGGTATGCCCTCAGCTCTAAACGCCTGACATTCGGAGACGGGTCTTTCAGGTCCCCGCCTCAACGATTCCGGACCTTACCCTATCTTTTGATCTATCTTTATTTTCGCTTATCTTTCATGATGACCTCTTGGATCTCCACCTCCTCCCTGGCCCCTTTGCTCCGGTCCGGGCGTGGGACCGGGTCCCCGCTCGGCTGCCCTTTTGGGGCGCCGGAAGAGCCCTGGGGCTATGCGAGCCTGGGATAGGGCGCCATCTCCCCCGGGGGGGGGAGGAGCCTCTGGCAGGGGACTATGTAGTATCCATAGATCTCCCGGATCCCCCATGGGACCCGTGGCCGACACCAGGGTCCTGGCTAGGGGGGCCACACTGGAGAGGCTTTGGAGGCCACCCCGGGTCCCCCATGATATAGGGTAAGCACGGGGTGGTCTCTCAGGATTTACTACTTCTAACCCCACCAGAGTTCTCAGAGAGCGGGCGCGGCCCGCTTGACGCGTAGCCTTTCTGTAGTAGAGATGCATCTTGCTTCGGTCCGCTACCGCTCTATGTTGCATGGGTGTCCTGGGGAGTATGGCCGGCAAGGAGGCACAACAAGTGGGGGTCCTTCTTCGCAGAATGTAATGGCATTTTTGACACCTGTTGAGGTTTTAATCCATCTTTGTAACTTCTTAGTTTAGATTTCAGAATCTGGAGAGAAAAATGAAAGATTAAATGGGCTGGGCCCCTGGGGGCCAAGTGTGTCTCATACCCCCTACAGGGGGAGGGGAAAGCATCAAAAACTGGGCCCCCTCGCCTCAGTGCCCCATTGTTCCTTTTTGGGGCCCCTCCCACGACTGAAGGGCCGGGGCCCTGGGGCCCCTGGGACTCGTGGTCCCAAGGTTATGAAAATAAAGGAGGGCGCGCATCATAGCAGGCTCAAAGCCACACCGGCAAGACGTCCACCCTCGACCCCTGGGGGGGGGGGGGGGGGGGGGGGTCAAATAAACTATCCCTCATTTAACCCATTATCCTCCACGCCCCTTTTTTTTGTTGGGGCCGCCATAGAAACAAAGTTAAAAAACCAAAAGGTGCCCCAATTGCGGGGCTCAAAGCCACGCCGCAGAATCGGCCACCCTCGACCCCCGCCCGGTGGGGGGGCACCCGATCCAACTACTCCGACTCCGCGACCGCCAATTTGAGAGTTCATCCATAAGGGGGGAGCATCCGTACCCCCAATCCAGAGGACCTCTTGGGAATCCCACTCTCGGGGGGGGAGCTCCAATCCCAGACCGGAGGCCAGTCCCAATCCAGCAGGCGAAAAGATCGGCAAAATAAGGGATAAAAAACAAAAAAGGGGGACTATTCAGCCACCCCCCGCCCCTAACCCTCACCCACACCCTCCCCGGAAGGTCCTGATACAGGAAACCTCCTTTTGCAACTTCACCCTTCCTCTTTTAAATCCATTTTTTTTACCTTCAGAAAATGTATAACTTTATGGGGGTAGGGATAATAGCTGTAGAGATGTGAGAACCAATTTTCAATTTGTGCCAACAACGCTAAGTGTGGAAAGTTCAAAATGCATGGCCTTATATTCACGTGAATTGTTTTCATATTCTGACTAAAAAAAAAAAGAAAACAATATAGTATTCAGTTTTCATTTGGATAATGTAGTTTTTGTGGATTTCTTTTAGAAAATACATCCACTACAAAAACTGTTGAACCAGGTCAAAGGGTTGTGGAGTTGTGGCGAGGTCCAACTAATTTACCTTTCTCACTTCTTTTTTCATGCATAAACATTCCTTCCCAAATATATTTCCCTCTCAACCAGGGAGATGGAGATCTTAAGGAACCTACGATACCTACTCCCAACTGCCTGATTCTGCACTAATTTCATTTTGCGAGCGAACATAAACCAACTTAACATGAAAAAATCTGGCAAAACCCGCCCTAGCTCGTTGCACTCGCCTTAGAGATCGCACAGCACTACTGGGCAAAATCGACTACCCAGAATGTTTCTGCCACCCCAAGTCTGCAAACATGGCTTTCATTAGGGCGGATTACGAAATTCTTGGTAGGGCTCAGGCCGTGGGAGGCAGGTATCGTAGTCTTAATTATCCTCCCTCTCCCTGTTGAGAGGGAATACATACGCCTACTCTACTCTATCTACTACCCTCCCAAGGCCTGATTCTGCACCAGAATTCCACTGGACTCCTAGGAGGTGGATGAAAGCCATGGGAGGTACGTACGTACTTGAGGAAAAACCCAAGCCTATACCAACCACCTAACCCAAGGAATCTGAGGTAGAAACAAGGAGGCTTAATTTCTCCCACCCTAACTGGTCATGGTTCCACGGTCCCTCGGTCGACCTGCAATTAAAACTGCTAACGGCGTCCTGACCGCGCCTTGCCAAAACATCGTGAAGATAGACCGTCTGGAATGTCGTGGGAGTAGACCAGCCAGCCGCCTCAATGATTTCAAAAGGCTGCTCCATAGTAGAGTGCCCAAGAGCAGAAATGGAACGAGTATCGTGAGCCCGGCATGGGAATCGGTCAGGCCCAACTGGACATTTGCATGGCGGAAATGGGTGAACTCGATGACAATCACACAGATATGGTGCCTCTAGCCGCAGGCTTAAAGGGCTTCTCCGACGTAACGAAAAGCCTGTTTAATCCCCTAACCTGCTCCGTCGTTTGAGGTACCACTTAAAGACACTATCAGTGAATTTGCTAATCCAAAAGCACACGAAAAAATGTCACAAAATTACAGATTTTTTGCATTACGTAACAAGTACAGGTATCCTAACATACCCTGCAAAATTATAAGACCAGAAGCAACCTAATAAGGACAGAATCAGAGATTTTAGTCATTACTGTCCGAACGTACACTTACTTACAACACGTAATTGACTGGAGAATCTTATCTTGGAACACTGCCGTGTTTCTTCTTTTCTTCCTTTTCTCTGTTAATTCTACACTGCCCGTAAAAACTCAGTAACTATGAGAATTCTACAGACTTACTCCTTCCACCACTTTGAAGCTATTCCTCTGCAAATTTCAAATATTTTTTTTCAAATCACTGATATGTCCTTTAAGGGCCCTAACCCGGGCACCAGGCCTTTTCGGAACTGCCCTCCTGTCTAGTTAGGTCCGGGAGAAAAAATCGGTTTTTGGAGATCGAAGGAAATGGTTTGATTCTCGCAGGAAACCTGCAGGATGGAGGGATTTAAACTCCATCTGGTGAACGAAGGTGAGCCTCGCAATGGAGAGGGGCCTGAAATCCGAGCATCCTCGACTGCAGGCAACCACTACCAATAAGTGCAGCCCTCCTAGCCAGAGTCACAAACTAAGTTTTGAGAGGCTCAAAATCCTTAGAGGCCCAGTGTTTGCGAACCATTGGTAGGTCCCACTCAGGAGGGCCCTCGGCGGAGGGCTCTCAGAAACATGTCCCTACCAGAGGGCCCGAAGAGCCGGACTGGAGGAGACTGTCATACCATCTCGGAACCCGCGGTGCACCGCCGCAATTTGTAAAAAAGTCGTTCCTATAGCCTATGCCATTCGAGGAAGGGCACCCTCCTCAAAGACCTCCGTAAGGATCTCCGCAATCTGGGCCACGATGCCGGCAGCAGATCAATCATCTGATCGAACACCATCGGAAGACTCGGAGTAGTCCTCGAATTGTAAGAACGTCGGGTAGAAGCTCTCCTTGCCTTTGCAGCGAGAGCGGCTGCCCGTTCAGAAAGTCCGCCTCCGCGTAGGCCTCGTTTAGAAAGTAGCCAAGCAGTTAGGGGAGAGCCATTACTTTCCGCATGTGGCTTTCTGAAGTAGCTGAGGGACACTGAGCAGGTGAGCAGGTCCCTCCCCATTGGAAGGGAGGACTGGGAATCTCGACTAGAAGGTCGAGGATTCGCGGGGAACCACAGTTGTCTCGGACACATAGGGGCCACGAGAATCACGAGACAATGGTCTAAACGCGTACCCTGTGTCCAAAACCCTGGGGACCATTGCCCCCTGGCAGAAAGGTGTACCCTATTACGTTTGACCATCGCCGTCATGGCGTCGCGCCCCAGCGCCTCTTCGTCCACCTCCAAAAATAACACGTTGGAATCTGTTTGTTCCAACGGGATTGCTAATAATCCATGTGATTGTGGCCCCCTCGCGACAAAGCGTCTGCCCGGACATTGTCTACTCCCGGGAGATGCTCCGCCTTCAGGGTGATGCCCAGCGCACAGACACCCAACAGAGTGAAGCATTTCGTGGCATAGCTTCCTGCTCTTCGTACCTCCCTCCTTGTTTAAGTAAGACACTACTGTCCTGTTGTCGCATCAGCGACTGTGGAGGGCCGAGTCTGTGCAATGCCAGGAATACTGCCCAGAGCTCCAGCACGTTGATGTGCTGCCGGGCCTGCGTTCCTACCATTTGTCCTGCGATTCCGACCATTTGCCTGCAATCCACCATCGAGGTTGGCCGAAGCTCTGGGGAACTGGTAAAGCTGAGGGTGAGAGGGGGGAACCCACGTTCGTATAATGGCCGAGGAGTGAAATTCCATGGATCCGTCTCATGCGCAATCTGCACATGGGGACCTGTTCTATCAGACTGGCCATTCACCCTAGGAGTCGCAACCATAGCTGGTGGGCTGGAGCTGACCTCGCGACTGTGCATGATCGTGGCACATCGCACTATATCCTCTACCCTCTGAGAGGGAGTGTCACCACTTCGCTTCTGCAAAATCTATTCTCTCTCTCCAGGACTGGGGCTGCGGAAGGGTACCAACTCGGACATTCGTGCAAATTGATAAGAATCCAAGGGACTTCCACTCGTCTGCCTACGTCCCTTGTCAGTCTGAGCAACTCGTCTCTTGAGGGGGGTCAGAAGCCAGTCGTCCAGATAGACAAAATCTGAACCCCCTTCTCAGAAATTCTGCCACCACCTTCACTTTCCTTGGTGAAGGCACGGGGCCGCTGATAGGCCGACCAGAGGACCTGGAAACTGGAAGGCCTGCCCGTCCCCCGCGAGACACAAGCCATTTCTCTTTGAAGAGTTTGCTGAAAAGGACGTGGAGGTAGGCGTCGGATAAGTCTAAGCGTCCACTCCCCACCTCCTGTGGTATAGAATGGAAAAGATAGCCCTTAGGGTTTTTCCATACGAACTGACGTGGCGCATAAAACTGAACTGTTTTAGGGGCTTTTAGGTTTCCAGAGTGGGTCTCCACTCGCCCGACGTTTTTGGGGTGAGAAAATAAGGTCGAGTAGAAACCATCCTGAACCAAATGCCCGAGTCTCACCACTCTGCTCGTTTCTTCTCTCTCCAGCAGTATAAGATCTCTTGCTGAAGAGCCAACCGCTTGTGATTCTCGTGTGGCAGCGGGGTGTGCCGGATCCCTTGAAGGAGGGCAGCGTGAGTAAACTCAGATGATAGCCTTCCAATATCACCAATAGGATCCCGCGATCCTGGTTACCTCGCCCTCCCCCGCAAACCCTTTTCAGACAGCCCTCCTACAGCCGTAGTGGCGGAGACCCGGGTTAAGTCAGAGGCCGGCTCCTTGGCCGCCCCCTCTGCCTCCCCCCGTTGGGTTCTGCCTCCTCCGCGAAAGGCCTTCTTCCTTGGCTTCCCTCTCTTGTTTTCTTGGAGCGTCAACGTCCCTGCTTAGGCCCCCCCAGACTGGCTGGGAAGGCGCCCTGGGGGCCGCAGGAAAGGACGGGTACTGGTATTGCCCACCCTTGTTTTTGCATCACCAACGTAGCCTCGGGGTGTGTTTAGACCAGCCTCCTCCGGCCGTCGTTGCGGCCAGGCCCTTTGGCCCGCTTAGGCTTCGACTTCGCCGCTTCGAGAGCGGACTTCCTGCGGTTCTCTTCTTCCAACAGCTCGGGGCGCAGGTACCCCTCCAAAAAAGGTCCTGCCCAATAGGGGCTTGAAGAAGAGTCCTGCCTATTGAGAAGTTAAGATCCTTCGCTACGTTCTCTCTCCGAGCCCTGAGTGCCCTCCTTCGAGACACGAGCGAGGTGCTTGGCCAACAAATGGTTCAGGTCGGAGGAGATGTTAACCGTACGCCTAATGGCCTCAGGGGAAAATTTTGTTCCCTCCCCCAGGAGTCTGCGCGCCAGATTGGAAGACCACTGCCTGGATTTGCTACTCTCAACCCATCCCTGGGCGAGGATTCTAAGTGACTAAGCTCAATGTCCCGCTCTCCCTATCCCAGTCCTGGACTGCGTATGGCGTCCTGGCTCGAGAAAACCTTGAAAGCCCTCGGGGCGAGCTTTGGAGCTGCTCCCTCAACTCCAGCCTGGAGGGGACCGAGCTGAACACAATTCCTCTGTCAAGCTCCATCTGCCTAAAGACTGCTTCAGGGCAAGGGGGCGCGTCCAGGAATTGCGATGGCAAAATGCCCTGTTAAGAATCCAATGCACTACATCCCACTCTGCGCCTCTCTCTCTCAATCATGAAGAGAGGTTGCCGGGAACGCAAGTCCTAGTCCAGCGGTATGTAAGGCACTGGTTCTTGGAAGGTTTCTTTCTGCAGCCTAGCCGTGAACCAGCAAGGTCGGAACCTGCTTGAGGGGGGTATCAAACCTCCAGGGAGGCGCGCGTCCGCTCGGAATGCGCAAAAATGGAGCGACAACTGTTGGTGGTAAGAAGGCATCACGCAACTGAAAATCGTAGGGGAATCTCGATAAGGATCACCCGACCCCCAATCCTCGGCACTGAGTCGTGTAATCCCAGCTATCCCTCGAGGATGTTGCTGTGGAACGGCAATCGGTTCTTGAAACCCCCCCGCTGGGAACCCTATAGACCCACCGGCTGTACGATCCGGAGGTAGAGCGGTAGTGCGTCTCTCTGTGGTCACATAGCTTAAATGATTGGCCGCCTCTTGGGCGAATGGTTTATTTTTTTAAAGCGTCCAGGTCAGGAGGTCCACATCTGGGTGTGCCTCAGGGGGGTTCGGATTTTTAACGCCTGACACTTGTAGCATCTGTGGAGGTTTGAAGGATAATGTCAATGATTGCCCTTGCGGTTCACTCATAACCACCGAAGGTAAGGTGCTATCACTCCGACTTGGGTCTTCCACAACCACCCCGGGCGGATCGCGCCCCGAACTCCGATCAGGGTGGGCCGCTGGAGTTTCAGCCGGGGAGCAGGCCTAGGATTCTGACAATCCGTGAGGGAGACGCATGTCCGTAAGATGGCGACATGGGGCTTCTAGCGTGGCCTGAGGACAGCCGAGACCGAGTTGCTATCCGCACTCGAATCCACCCTCCTCCTCGCTGTCGTCTGAATCCTCCTCAAACTCCCCCTCGCATCGCGTGAGATCTGGACTCCTTTGATTCTTGCTGCGGCGTGCCCCCGCCTCTTGGGGGAGGGGCTTGCCTGAGGGGAACCCCTACGTTTTGGGGGGACTGCCCTTAAAAACCCAATTGTGCGAGCAAGTCGGACATACTTGATTGTACTTGTGGTCAAGAATGTGAGACGTTGAGAACATTACTCATTTTTAGGGGCGCCCTTGGGTGCGTCCTGTGGGCCGATAGAGGGGCCGCCAGTCAGCAGTGGCGGAGCTCCAAGCAGGAGCCCGGGTCGGAGCCGTTGCTCCGAATGGGGGCCCCCACGACCACCCGCCGAACAACTCGATGAATCTATCCATAGACTTGTGACCCCCCCCTTCGTTCTCTCGTAGCTCCCCCGCCGAGCGCCAGTGTCCGCACGGTCGTAGTTCCCGACCGGCCACCTCTGGGGCCGCTGGGTTGAGCGCCGGTCCCGACGTCTGGTTCAAAGGTAGACTTGGAACCTCCGATCGGTCAGGGGACGGAGCCCGGCCGAGGACCGCCTGGGCGGTCGGGGCCGAGCGCCGACCGGTCGATGTGGCTGGCCCTTTCGGGGGTCTACGGTAGGGTTGGAACTCCACCCAGAAGGTGGGAGAGTTAATGGGGGACCCTACGGTCGAGCCGCGGTCGAGTGTCGGGTATCTAGACCACCTCGCTCTGACTGTTTCCGGGCCTTCCGCCCAAGGGGGGAGGTCCCTCAGAGGCGAACCTAACATGGTGGCTCAGGCTCTAAATGCCTAACGATCGGAGGCGGGTCTTTCAGGGTCCCGGCCTCACGATCTCCTGACCCTTACCCTATCTTTTGATCTATCTTTTCGCTTATCTTTATGAAGACTCTGGAGCTCCCACTCCATCCCTGGGGCCCCTTTGCTCCGGTCCGGGCGTGGGACCGGTCCCCGCTCGGCTGCCCTTTTGGGGGCGCCGGGGAGACCCTGGGGCTATGCGAGCCTGGGTAAGGGCTCCAGCTACCCCTTGGGGTGGGAGGGAGCCTCTGGCAGGCGACATATGTATATCCATGATCTCCCGGATCCCCCCAGGGGACCCGTTGGCCGGACCCAGGGTTCCCTGCTAAGGGGGGCCAGATCAACGGGAGAGGCTTTGGAGGCCACCCCCCTGGGTCCCCCAGAGAGGGGAAGCAACAGGGGTGGTCTCTCGGATTCTATAAGTCTACCCCACCATAGTCTCTCAGAGGAGAGGCGTGGCGCGGGCCTCTTGACACGCGAGCCTTGTCTTCAGTAGATAGGATGCCATCTTGTTCGTCCCAACCCTGCCATCTATGCCGTCATGGGTGTCTTGGGGATCATGGCCGGCAAGTGATGCACAACAAGTGTGTGTCCCTCCGACATGAATGAATGGCATTTTTTGACATGTTGGAGGTTTATCCATCTTTGTAACTTCTAGTTTAGATTAAATCTGTAAGAAAAAAAAAAAAAAAAAAAAAAAAAAATGAAGGATTAATGGCTGGGGCCCCTGGGGCCCATGTGTGTCTCACCCCCTAAAGGGGGGGGGAGGGGGTAAGCATCAAAAAAGACTGGGCCCCTCGCTCGGGCCCCTTTTTCTTTTTTGGGGGCCACCCCACGACGGAAGGGCCGGGGCCCTGTTGGCCCCATGGGACTCGGGGTCCCAAGGGGTTTGAAAAAATAAGGGGGGTCCCTCAATGCAGGAAGCAGGCCAAGCCACAAGCCGCAAGATTGGCCACCCCTCCGACCCCGGGGGGGGGGGGGGGTCCAAATAACCTATCCTCATTACACCATTATCTCCCCCCCTTTTTTGTTAGGGGCCGCATAGAAAACAAAGTAAACTCCAAAAGGGGCCCCAATTGCCGGGGCTCAAGCCACTCCGCAGAATCGTCCCCCCTATACCCCCGTGGGGGGAGGGCCAGCCCGATCCAACTCCGCTACCGCCGAAAGGGAGAGTCCATCCATAAGGGGGGAGCATCCAGGACCCCAATCCCGAGAGGACCTCTGGGAATCCCACTCTCTGGGGGGGAGCTCCAATCCCAGACCGGAGGCCATCCCAAGCCAGCAGGCGAAAGGATCGAAAAATAAGGGATAAAAAACAAAAAAGGGGCCCTCATATCATGCACCCCCGCCCCTTAACCCTCCCCACCCCTCCCCGGGAAGGTCTGAGACATGAAAACCTCACAATACACAACATAAACAAGGCGTATAACAATAACACTAATACTATGTTACTTCTACTTACTTTACTACTTCTCGCAAAATGACATTTGTGCAGAGTCAGGCCGTGGGAGGTAAGTAGAGTAGGCGTAATGTATTTTGAAATTGCTACAATATACAAATGGCCATTATGTTCAAGTAAAATCCATAAGAGCTTTATATTTTAACAATATTAAAATGTGAAAAAAACATTTAGGTCACAGAGGGTGCCAGGCCAAATATGGCTCTGCTAGGTCTTTGTCAAATTGGTTCATTTGTTGTGACACATTTCTGTGTTCTTTGGTTGTAAAATCACTTTCAAGTGATTTACAGATCTCAGTACATACCATAATCAAAGAAGAGGAGCAAATCAATTCAAAATACAATGATGAGACTACTTGCTAAGTACTCAGAATTCTATTTTTAACAGGTATAGCAGATTTTTGGTAAGGGACTTTTTTAGTGTACTCATAACCCCATAAACCGATTCGCTGTGGGTACATACACACAGATCCTCACAGCTGACGATTCATGTGTATCACCATAGTTTCTTAGTATGGATGCAACTGGTTGTCTTTCTCCTCTATCTCTTTCCAATAAAAAAATTTAAAAAAATAAAATTTAATGGGGGGGGTTTTTGTTTTGAATTTCTACTTAAATTTAAAGTTATTTTGAAATTGTGTAGTACATTGAGTGTATCTCATTGGTTTGTTTTAACATTAAAAAAAGAAAAAACCTAAAATTTTTTTGTAAAAAATTTGTCCGTCTTGATATTTTTATATTGCTCCCTTTCTATGTGAAGCGCCTAGAGGCCTCTGCCATAGGGCGCTATCTCAAGATTGTTATTAATGATTATAACCACACCAAGAGTCAGGGGGTCGTTTTGGTTAGTTAAATATCAAGCCTCAGTGTATAAGCGTCAAAATGATATAACATTTTCAAAGTTGGCTCGTACAACCCTGGAACACATTTTTGGGTGTCAGCAAAGCGTTCTGACCTAGCTATGTCCACCCTTTCTAGGAGTACAAATACAATGCGCCTGAGTGTGTCCGCATCACAGTTGAAGGGGTACCAGGCAAAAAAAAAATAAAATTTGGTCAGCATAACTAAAATTGACCATAGGGATGTGGAGGTCATGAAACAAGGATAACAATAGTGCAATTTACATAATACGACGCCCATTTTCCAAATTTTTCGCGTCAATGAGTTCATTACCCTAACCATCTTTGGTTTCCCGGAGGAAGGGAAGGGTAAAGGGATAGAGCTAAAGAAGATTGGACATCCTTGGCGGGATTCTGAACCCTGCGCTGCCGGCACACCATTCCCATGAGCGGTGATGGCAACCACGAGGGAGTCGCTGGACGGCGGCCGCCAACGATTTCGTGCCCATAGGAGTGCTGTTACGATGACGTCTCTGCATCTTTTTGTACTAGGGCATTTTCAGCCTCAGCTCATTGAGGTTTATGAGTTTTGGTCGTGATAGAGTTTTTTTTTTAAAGGATTAAGATGAACGTTTAACGCACATCAACACATAGTGTCACTGTATGTCTACACAATGAATTATACTACAAAGATTAAAAAATTTCATTTCACAGACAGGCCAGTTAGTACAATAGATTTGACTTAAAAGATTTACATCTAAATTATTAGTATTGTGATAGATTAAAACTGGTTATCAAACTATCAATTGTCCATGTGGTGGCCATGGATAAAGTTCCATATTTACCCCCTTCAAAGTTATACATGTAACAAATTCTTTTTCTTTTGTGGCCTGTGGAGGGTTAGGTATTTTTCAGTGTAAGGCCATAAATAAACATAATTTATTTTATTAGAGATTTTTAAAGGGGAACATATGGAAGCTCTTTCCAGTCGCCATTTCCAAGATGGCTGACATCATATTTGACACATTCCTTACATCCTCTTATTATATATTCCTAGGACGAGATTGCGATGTCAATTAAGATTTTTTTTTGTCGAATGATGTTTCACATAAAACCTATTTACAAAACTGTCAGGATAATATACTATGGAAGTTTTTATAAGGCCAATTTTCCAAGATGGTTTGACATATAAAAGGTTTGTTGTTGGTGGGCCTGCCTTTGGGCAACCATGCCCCCATGCAAGGCCGCATGTACTGGATGGCCCGCCATAGCTCCTCCTAGAGCGACGCGCCTTGCAGGGTAGGGATCTTCTTTTTCATTCTACCAGGGTAAAGTAGCTTCCCTCAGCAGATATCTTACAATCCATGGGGGTTACCGTTTCGCCCTGGACAGGTGTACTGTTACAGATACCAGTAGCAGGCGCGCCTCAAGGAAACCTGACCTGACAGGACTACTCATATGTGTCCACACCCAAAAATATATATGAATTTTTCGTAGGGACCTAAAGAGCAATAAAAGTTCAAGGAGGAGTTACTGTTATTTTGTTTCATATTAATATCAAGATTGGGTTAAATATGAAGTATTTTTTTATCATTTTGCCACATTGCATGTAACGTCCAACACTGCTATGACTGTATTTAAAAGTATTGGGCCATCTTTGAAAACGGTGACATATTTAAGCCCTAAAACATCACTTTCCCTTCCCACCATTGAATGTGGCTGTAGCCCATTTATACACCTGGGTGGGAGAGGATAATTGATGTAAGCGCCTTCCTCAAGGGCACAACACGGTTGGCGAGCGGGGCTAGAGCCACCACCTTTTGGATGTGGGGCAAGCGGCTTAGATCCACTGTACCAACGACTGCCCTCAATGCAAATGATCGTCATTAATATTCAACCTTCCAAAAAGTATGACAGCACAATCACCTCTGTTCTTCATCACTACACATTGAAATTTCATTGAGGTAATCGGTTATAGTCTGTAGAAGTAATTAATGCTTTTTCTTCAAATATGCACATGAGTTTCATTAATATTCATGACTGTCCAAAAAGTATACATCACATGACCTTTCCATATTAGAAGTTCACGAATATCCTGTTAGTCTGTGCGAGTGGAATATGCTTTTGCTGTCTGCCCGCACCCATCTGCAATATCAATAAGCTCACACAACCAGTTGTGTTGTGGGACCGAAAAATCCTAACTTTTTGCATAAGTCAGGGATGAGGCAGTGGGCCAAAATGCCTTTAACATGACAAAACCCTGTTTTTTCAGTTTATCAGTTTCTTTTGAATTTGTCATGGAAGGTCGAATGCCTTGTCCAGCACTTACTTTATGTGAGCCCAGGCACAAACTGAAGGCAGCCATTTGAAGTGTAACAATCTTCCAGTTGCGTATCCATTGATAATTTACCCAAACGCCATTTGAGAGGATCTGTGTTCAGGGGACTGTCGCATCTTGTGTGGAATCACTAGGAACTGAACCAAAGGCAGAACAATAAAAATACTAATATCACAGCAGAGGATTTTATCACGTTTACTAGGAAAAACCACATCAAAAATTAAAAAAAGACAGTGGTCCTAAAGTGTCCATCCATATTTATTTAGAGAATAATAGAGAAATATAATGATCCTACTGACCCTATAATGACACTGGTCCCAATGTATAAGGATATCAAGTATGAACTTGATCCATCACGTGCCCTCAAAGCTACAATAAGTTGTGAATGTCAACCAAATGTGTATACTATAAGCATATAATGACCCTAAGTTACCTCGTGAATGACCTTTTACATCCTCAAAGGTTTACCCACAGTAAGATCGCCTTTTCTCATTGTAGTAAGCTATCAAGTATAAAAACTTGATCCATTACTACACTAAAACGCCGACAGATGTTGAAAAGTGTCACCCCAAAAGGTTATACTAGAGCAATCCGATCGATCGATGGCTCCACTTTTAGTTCACATAGTCAAAGGCCACTTCCAGGGTAGTGGCTTGTTAAGTCAAGGGTCATAACAGCCACAATTAGACTGCTAAAGGGAAAGGTCAAAGGTCAAGTTAAACTTAACTCCCCTATTTCCAAGAATGTATAGAAAAGACTTACAGTTCTCTTTGTTAAAGAAAAAATAAGCTAGCAATTCTTACCAACACCTCCAATTCCTGGATTTTTTGAAAATATACATTCTTTGTACTAGGGAGTTTCTTGAAGCCAAGTCCTTTATTCAATGTCCCTAAAATCTAAGAACCAGAAGGTGACTCATTAAAATGTTAAGAGCAAACATAAAAACATGGGAAAAAAACACACTTGAGTACACATGGCAGATTGTCACATGCATAGGTCACACTATTATCATCACTTTTAGGTTGTTATTTTGATCATGTTCTCATTTTTCTTGTTTTCGGGATTTTGCTTTGTTCCGGTTTGTCCAATCTTAGAACTTTTTTGACACATTTTAGCTTTAACAATACGCTCTGAGAACACTGGCAGCTGTACAGTTTGATCACTGGGTATGTTGCGCTATCTTACCTGCAAAGTTCTTAAAGCGGGCACTGGCACATTTTCACAAATAGAAATTTCTCAATTTGCTCTCAAATGATAGTCTAGGCCATTGTAAAACAGAATATATTTTACCCATAAACTACATCCCCAAAACAGAGTGGACATTGATGATGAGGATAAAACATCCAGGTAATTTGTAGGCCAACTTTTAAGTGTTCCTTAACTTTAATAACAGAATGTGTATATTACATGTATATTTTTGTGACTCGTACTCACTGATATAAAACCACAAAGGTTATAGGACCTGTCAAACAGTGTGTATAGCTTGGGAAACATACATAGCGGAGTGTGTGGTTCTTGTGTTAAAAGCCACTTTTCTTCGGCTTCTAATTTAACTTCTCCGGCGACGTAAATTATAAAATCGTTCTGTTTACCAATTCCAATTCCAATTTTAATTTATTTCCATACAACAATACATCAAACGACATCAAACACAAAAAAAACGATTTGAGGAGTATGTCATGAAAGCCATTTAGGTCTGAGAATAACCTACCCCCTAAAATACCAAGCATTTTACAGAAATCAATGAACAAAAATTCTATAAACGACAAACACAATACAAGACAATGACGCGCTCAAGACATGATTAGTCATAATTTTGGATAATGGTTTTTTAAGTTGATTGCGAAAAGTTTTACAGATCTGGATTCTTTTATAAAATTGGCAATGAATTCCAAAGAATAGGACCAGTATTTGATTCGTTATCGGCAAACGATTTTTTGATTATTTGTTAATTTGAGGTCATTGTCGTGTCTTGTAGGGTAGTCGTGAACATCAATCGTTTTTGAATAATTTTTTGAATTTTAGGGTTTTAGATCATTTTATGGACAAATCTGAACATGAAACACTCCAAGTTTTCCAGTGTATACATATCTGTAACAGTTAGAAGATTATTTTTGCAAATAGGAGGGTCGGGTATGACTTCTGTAGTGACTATTTGAGACATATCGTATTTGCCCATTTTTGAAGTTTAAGCGAGTTTCTATCCAGATAGGATTTGCAAGTGTTTCCCCATATGAGAATTCCATAAGCTGGGCATACTGTAAAATTAAGTACTAGATTGAATGTAATACACGTATTGGAATAAGTCACGAGTTTATTTAGACACTAAATATGTTAAACACTCATCAATTAGCACACCCAAAAATGTAGTAGCTTTAACTCTTTAGTGGGTGTTTATTTAAGTGTGCCCGTAAGTCTTCTGCATTTTTGATGTCATATGAGGTGTCCAGCATCATGTAATTTGTTTTGCGGGCATTTACAGATATTTTGTTTGCCTTGAACCAATTATTAACGTCTCGTAATTCTTTTTAAATCATTTAGTTTACTATTGATGTCATTATGCGAATAGAGAATAGTGGGGGCATCCGCAAAGCATTCTAAAGTCAATTACATGTTGAGTATACATGATATCCATTTACATACCAAATAAAGAGTGTGTGCCCAATAGGACCCTGTGGAAAACCACTACAATATTTGTAACGTCTGATTTAACAAATTAATTATAGAACATATTGAGTTCGATTACTTAGTAGTTTTTAAACGCATTCAAGGACTACACCACGGAATCCATAATGCTCTAGTTTATAAAGAAGTATCTCATGATCAATTGTATCAAATGCTTTAGATAAGTCTAGGAATACTCCCATTGTAGTTTTGATTTTTTTTCGACACAATATGAACTACATCTACAAGTCGTGCAATAGCCATGGTAATTTAAATCCTTTGGGGCAAAACCAAATTTACCCATAATAATTGATTTGGTCCTTAATCATTTCGGGTGAGGGGCGGGGGGATAGAAAAGCGGGACAATCAGGCAAAAATAGCGAGTGTAAAAGCGGTGCGGGCGCACTATTTTGCAAATGTGCCAGTGTCTCGTTAAATTGCTTGCTTTAATCGTTGCAAACCCAGTGTTGTTGTGATGAAAAATGTCATGTCGTCTGCAAACGTATAGCACTTCCGTTCCGGCTAAATTATTTTCTAGAAGATTAATCTCATGCTCCAACACCCAATCCGCGCAATGCACTGTAACATATTTTTATAGATAGAACATCTACAGAACTTTGCAACTTTAAATGAGGAAACTAAAGTCTGTGTGAAAAGAATCGACTAACAGATAAAATGTGTTGCGTGAAAAGACACACAACAGCAGGATTTACTCAAATTCTGTACAAAGGTATAGGAGGGAAGATCTCAAACATGATATGCGTTAATTGTCCAGCTGTTTGGACTAAAGGCAAAAAATGTTTATCAAATTGGACCACTATGGGAAAGTGTTAGTGAGCTTATGTGATCGACCAGATTTGGAACTTTTTGTTTATAATGCCCATGATATACTTGCCGTCGCAGCGTGCGACTGTAAAATCGCTAGTGAAAAAACGCTTGTAGCATTTTGTCAATCGCTTCCAGCGTCAATGTCGCTGGGAGCGTCGGAGCGATTGAGTTGAATTCAAGTCAACTGGCTTGCATCAAGTTGCTTGGGTATGCTAGCGACTTATCGATTAAATATCGGCAGTCGCTTTTCCAATAAGCGACGGAAGTGATGTCATAAAAAAATCGCTACGCTCCTTGCGACTGGTAGTATATCATGGGCATAACATCAAAAGGAAACATTTCCTGTGCCATGAATTTCACTAGGGTATTGATTAAATATGAACTTTTTTCCTGAACCAAAATCTCAATTTTGATGGGGTAAAGTGTGAGACAAGGTGACAATCAGATCACTCGCCTTTACAAATTTATAAACTATGATGAATTCATCAATTTATTTGATTAATAATAATAATAATAATACCATTTTACCTTATCACTATAAACAGAAAAGGAAATTTAAAAGGGCGTGTTCTGATCGCTTTTGCGACCCCCACCTGATTTAACCGGAAGTAATATCGATTTTGATATCAGATGAAAGGCCATATTTTTCTCATTGTTGTCCTGAAATATCAGCTTCCAATTCAATTTCTTTTCCAAGATGAAGAGAACCATCAAAATTAACACAGTAGTGAATAGGGACTTGTGATGTACATTATCACTTCTACTATCAAAACTGCAGGTTTGTTTCCCACGATACTTAGTGGTAAGTGTATGCAAATGCCAGACACTCATTACAAGTAGAGAACATGATACACACAAATCAGAACAAGCACCTTTAAATAACTAACATTTTGATCCTGTGATTTTCTTGAAAACAGTCTTAAAGGACGAGAATGGAAATAAAATGATAAATATAAAAATCAACAACTTTTTTTCCATATTTGTAAACAAATTGAATAATTTAAAAAAAAAATGAAATTTCTGGGTGAAATTATGCAATTGCTATTTAAGTTTACTTGACTGCTAGCTGAGGGCCATGCAATCACTGCAATAGTGTACCTATAGTACAAAAGTACGTGGTAAACATTGTGTTGGTACTCATGCCACTTTTTTTGCTATGTACATTGAAATTGATACAGGTACATTGACATTTCTGTATGACTGGATTATGGGTTTGTTTCAGTGTAAAATAAGTTTCCTTGCCACATTTATCCTTTAAAATATCTGCAAAGGTTTGAAATCATAATCAATCTCATTAAAGTGGCACTGGCACATTTTCACAAAATATGAAATTGCTTCAATTTGCTCTCAAATGATAGTCTAGGCCATTGGAAAAATAGTTTTAGTTAGTTAAACGAAAGTTTTAAATCTGGGTTTGTCCCTGTCAACGGGGTGGCCAGATACACCTCTAACTCAGCAATACTGCTGTGTGAGGATTTATTGGAGCAAAAGATAATTGACTGGATGCCCTTCTTGATGCCAATCCACAGTTTTCGGCAGTGGGCCTAGCCTTTGGGCAACCACGCCCACCATGCAAGGCAGCATGTGCTGGATGGCCGCCAAGCTCTCCAGAGCTGACGCCCTTGTAGGTAGATCTTCTTTTTCATTCTACCAGGGTAACCACGTTACCCAATAACAACCACTGGATGACCTTTGACCCCAAAATGACCCCTCGAAAACATGACCACAAAACTCGTACGGCGAAACTCTACCACCATACCAAAACTCATATCCATACGTCAAAGCACAGCCACATTACCTGATAACGACCCCTGGATGACCTTTGACCCCAAAATGACCCCTCGAAAACATGACCACAAAACTTGTACAGCGAAACTCTACCACCATACCCTTTTTTTTTTTTTTTTTTTTAGCTACCCTCCTCATCAGATTTCCTTAGAAAATCGATGGGGGTGACGGTTTAGCCGCCGACAACTCGGCCCTGGGACAGGTAGTACTGGTTACCAGGATACCAGTAGCAGACCTTAAAAGTAAACCTGACCTGACCTCATTTACAGATACATTTTACACATAAAAATAACATACTCAAAATCAGATATGGATGTTAAGGGCAGTGTGAACCTTGAGTTTCCGAGTATCTATTTTGGTTTGTAACTTTGCAAATATTTGATTATTGTATGTAAAAGTATACATTTCTAGAAAGAAAATTGGACGGTGAACCCGATGATGGCATCAGATTAATGTAAACATTTCCGTATTTTGAGAAAAATACTAAAAAAACACGATTTTGCCCCAAAATTTTCAGACAGCATAACAAAAACAATTTGAATTTTCATGATTTATGTTATTTTTTAGAAACAAGACAAATTTGTCTAGGGACGGTTTTTTCATTTTTTAAAAATAGAGCTTACTTTTCGAAATATAAGGAAAAATGTCAAAAAAGTATGATTTTTACTTTTCTTTTCCAAAATTTGAGTATATATTGGAGAATATCTTTAGTTAGAAATCGAAAAATGAAAAATTTAGAAAACCGTCCCTAGAGAAGACCGATTGCTATCGTAGGAAAGTTAAACCTAAACTTTTACTTCGGTATTTTTGGAGTTATCTGGTCTGAAATATTTGCCAATTTGCGTTGCGAAAAATTGAAAACATTGAGAAATCAATGTTTAGTAAAAAAGATGACTTTTCACGCATTTCAAGCTGTCTCTTGCTTGTCTCAAATAACTTTTCTTGAAACTTCAAAATTGAGTATGTTGGGCAAGTGATGAAAATACATTTTATGCACTAGTGAAACTAGAAGAAATTGAAATTCATTGGTCTATCTAAAATTACGCGCTTTGTTAAATTCAAATATTATTTTTCGTTTTTCCAAGATGCGTTCGCGCAAAAAGAATTAAAACGCGCGCACGCTCATACGCAGCAACAATTCACCGCGAGACGTGATGGTGCGCTTGCCCTGACGGAGGAAATTGTGCTTAAATAGCGGTTTTTGTGACTGAAATGGTCAATAGCTGTTTTAAATCGGCAAACAATACAGCTCAGGATTGTCTGCAGCGGATCACCTTTGTGGTAATATAGAACACGTTGATGTTTTAAAATGGTTTTGCAAAAATAAGAAATTCGTGTTTTTTTGTAAAAACAAATGCACCAGGGTTGACACTGCCCTTAATAAGAGGTTAAAGACAATTTTATCAATTTTGGTAATTTGTAGGCTATCTTTTACGTTTTCCATAACTTTTCATCAACAAATGTGTTACATGAATATCATAGAATCATACTCATTGATATTAAAACCACAAAGGTCACAGACTGGTCAAACAGGGTGCATGCCATGGGAAACAATGCATATGAGTGGATTTTCTTGTGTTAAAAGGCCCATTTCGGTTGTCTGACTGCTTAATGTCGCCAGCACATTCCATTATAGAATCGTACTGTTTACCCATAATGACGTTGATTTGGTCTTACATTTCAGGTGAAGGGGCTATGTATATATAAAAACGCGTTACACCATGCAAAAATATGATTAAAAAAAAAACTTGAGGGCACACTATGTTTCAAATGGCCGGGGTCTCTTTATGTGACAAAAAAAGAGATTCCCCTTATTATTTTGGGAAACCAGTTGGCCATAACTCACCAAAATGTATCTTCTTTTTGAAGTAACTCTTTTGAACTCGGATCTAGTTATGTAAGGCAGGCCCAAATCTTATGAGTGATTTTTGCTTTTCCACTGAAGTTCACCTATAAAGAATAAATAGAATACCAGTATGAGGTAAGTGTGATTCATTGGTGTAGGCCTTTTTCTTGGGGCAGTGGGTCCTTAAACGGGCATTTCTTGATCCACAGCCTCATCCCCGCCTCCCAGATTACCTTAAAAAAAATGAAGTGGCCTATGGGACCCTGTTGATAAAACCAAACCATAACAATTGAATCAACAGAAATTTTGGAAAAAGATTTTCTCAATGATACATCTAGTAAACCAATAAAACGGAAGGAGCTAGAATTGCACCTTGAATTAACTCCCAGCATGGCTGACCTTAAGAGAAGATTTCAGTAGCTTCCCACAATGCATTGCTTCCAATGGAGGTTTTTGTACAGCTACTGATGTGAATCGTTAGAGATGAAACATGGCTAAATTGACAGTACTGATCACAAACTTGCATTTTAAGAATGTTTCATCTCTAACGATTCACATGACTACCAGTACCAAAACTTTCACTGGAAACAGTACATTGTGGGAAGTTACTGATATCTTCTGTTGCTGACCTTGTTTCAGTGGCATAACATTTACTAAATGTGCATAGGGTACATAGCTGGATTCTGAACACTGATCATCGAACTTCAGTGTCACTGGTTTCATGAGGTTCCTGGATTGACTCCTAGTAGGGGTAACCTTGATAAGTGGTGTAGGAGTTTACTTAGGGAATACAAGTCCTTTGTTCGATTACTGACAAAGGTATATTGGTCCAGTTATTTACACTTAAAGGGGATCCGTAGACGAAAGTGGACATCTGGGCTTTTGGCAAAATATGCTTAGCAACAATGTGCATAAAAATAAAACATTAAAACTTTGCGCACTTTGTTTTCACCGGGATTGGGTTTCCCTGGTTTGTTTTCACCACGGCAAAACTCTGTGACATAGGACCGCTTCCAGCTATAGCCTTGTCTCCTGACTTCCCTCAAAAGTTGAGATTTTATATCAACTGAACAGTATGCCTAATTATCATGCATCTGGTGTGCAATAATGCAGTGCGAGTAGTGCGTACCGCCCAACACTGCACAATACGCAAAAATATTGGGCAACTGCTCAAGTTTTGAAGCCAATTTGAAACTATTTTTGTCAAGTCAGCTTCCTCTTGCATAATAATAATAATATTGGATGGCTTTTTCGGCTCGCCTGATATTTGATCTAGGCTTGGGCGATATGTTCTGTTATCAACCTCAGCCATCCAATATTATATAAGTATAGTATGTGTGCCTAATCTTACTTGCATATTGGATCCGCTTTGGGAGAAATTTGTAATTTTGTATTTTCTGCCCGTCAACAGGGTCTATGGGCATTGTGATAAAAATTCAGATCCGTAACCAGGGAAGGGGCAGTGGGGCGGATGCCCCCCTACAAAAAAGCTACAAATTTTCACAAATCAATAAATTAATGAAATGCACACACACACAAACACACACACATTTTTGCCAGATGGATTACGGTTGATAGATTTTTGTTTTGCATTTAGTATTGGTTAGAAGTACAGCATGTTAGGTCTTGCTTTGAAAATCACAAAAGTAATAGTCTAGTGTAGGCCTAAATCAACTACTGCAGATGCTGAGCATTTCAATATTTGGGTCATTCCTTACCTGACAAAATGTTCTGAAACTCATAGGGTGATAAACTAATTTGATAGATATATACCGGTAATGTACTGTCAAACAAGTTGTTTGTGTTATCATTTTCAAACTGAAGCTGTGAACCTTTTGCTGCTTTGAACATGACTTGTGTTACTTTTCATTTGCAATGCTGTCACAAATTGAACATTACTGGAAAAGTTTGTATATGTATATAAGCATCAAAAAATATAAGGCTGAATACTCGTTAATATAATATAAAGCTAATATATCTAGGAACCTAAATGTAAAAATAATCTCTATCAGTCAGAAAAATGACATTCAGCAAGTTCAGGTTGCAATTTTGCCCACAGAAAATACAGCGGCTGCAAATGTATTTAAAGGCTGACTCAGAGATTTCCCAATAAGGGCACACTCAATTTTCAAACAAATTGTGTTTTATTTTTGCATACATACATAATGCTTGTCCATATACTAATCACTGTTTGAAATAACTAAGCTCAAATCAAAATACTTCATATAGAAAACCACACCTTTGTTATAAAATTCCGGATCTGGAATTTTGTTATACAGTATCCTATGGCACTGGTATACAGTGCATAAATTTTTACTGCACGAAAACGACAAATCTGATTCATCTCTAACTTTGGAATCTGGCATTTTAGGTGACTATCTTTAGTTCTAGATGATTATTTTTCATTATTACACACACAAAAAAAAAACAATTTCAAAATCTCTGAGTCAGCCTTTAAGCTTACCCTTTAGATACTATTGTTAGATATGCTTCAGTATGAATTTTGATTATACTATTTTATTATTAGGAGTATTTTTTTGAGGCTAATACTTACCCTTGTCATTGAGAGCCCCTTCCTCAAAGAAAAAACTTATATTGTCTCCACTCCTCATGAAATAATCATTGTCTGTCTGAAATATAGAATGCCAACAGGTGAAAAACAATACGACCCCACAATAATTGTTAAATATCTCAAAATTATGTTTACCATACTAAAATCTTATGGCCAAACTGCCTTCAAATATTGCACAACAACAGAGAATTCGGTCTACCAATAACATAAGATATAGTCTGTGTGATTTCATTAGAATATATTCTGTGTATCCTAATTTGCAGATTTCCTTAGGTCTACGAGGCATCTTGCCCAGGAACACCAACAGGGCTCAAACTCACCATTTAATTACAAAGGTCTTAGTATCATTTTATCTGCACTTTATCTGTTACACCACACGCTAAGAAGGGAATTAATATGTCTTTGGACTTAAACAAATTCAGACTTCGGTAGGAATGTTACGGCTACTCCATAGTTCTTCACAGATACCCCTATGATAAATTTGATCGGTAGTATCTCAGATGTCTGGTGACCTAACATTTTTTTCATTTTGACACTAGCTTCTTACAAATCTATTCATTAGAAAGGCATTTTTGACTTATTCATTCACTCTGATGTTTTATCTATTGTCTTGAAATTCAGCTCAGGCTTTACTCTCCTCAGCATATTCTTTCTCCTTTTGCCAACACACAAGTATTTGCATAAAACACCTGTAATGCACAGAGACACACTACATGGATATGACAGTATGTGGCAAATACAATAATTGTGATAGTTTTCAACTTAAGCTTTCTCAAGAATAGTATGTACCCTTTTCACAGTTGAAAACACAGTTGGTTTGTGTTCTTTGGGGTCCATATCTTCCACAATCTGACGACACTGAGCACGTAATGTTTCCACCTCTTTCTGAGAGAGAAAACCGTCCAATATGAGATAGCCATCTTTTTCAAACTGTTACAAAAGAAAATAGAAATACATCATTAGCACAAATGCTGGGTATTGTACCTGTTTATCCCCTGTTGAGAATACTGTTATTACATGATCTTTGGGGTCCATGTCCTCAACAATCTGATGGCATTGCTTGCGTAGCATTTCAACCTCATTAGCATCCAGAAAGTTGTCGTAGATGAGATACCCATCTTGGGCAAACTGCAAACAATTAAAACAATATTAAAAAAAATAAGGACAACACAGATAACCATAAGAATATGCATCCTTAATTTTATCTGAAAGATAATGTGTGTTGTATATGTATTAGTCTACTTTTGATTATACACTTTTTATCTATAGCCCCATTTACAAAAGAGGGCTCCCTTGTGTTACACTCTTAATCGGATGAAGATGGCCAAACTCTTTCAATATAGCAACTCACCAAAACAAATCAAAATAGATGACAGCAAAACTACAAACTAATTTAGGCGCTAATGTGGGTCGGTCATGGGTGTTCCCATGACCTGCATACAGGCTCATCCTAGTCCATTGTTCATACATAAACATTCAGAAATAACCCTTACAGTGGAGTTGATTCTTCAGCTCCAATGGTTTTGGGATAAGATAATATTGCCTAATAACATACACATAAAAAAAATCATTTTTTAAATCAAGATTTCGCTTTTATGTGTTAATAACATCTAAAATTGGGATTTCTTGGTTGCCATGGCCTACTGTTAATCATCCAGTGACCTCTCACCACAGCAATAAAGGTCTACTAGTTTTGAATATAACCTTATGACCTTATTATGAAGGCCTCTTTAGGAAATAAGGAAAATGCAAAAATAACTTTTTTTTTATCTTGAAAATTGTCAAAATGTATTTCTACGAACCTAAAATGAACCACCATTAGAGTGGACACTCCTGGACAAATGGAAGGATGGACGGGTGAATGAATGAATGAATGAATGAATGAATGAATGAATGAATGAATGAATGAACGAACGAACGAACAAACGAAGGAACAAACAAACTAGCTAGGCCAAGTAAAAAAAAAATATTAGTTTCTCGTCCCCACCTGCATTGTTTTTTTTGCTGCTGCATAAAAAAAGGTTTTTAAAAAAATTAAAAAGACAAAATTTTGATTGATTTTTGCTGTCAGTACCTTTTTGGTCTATTTTTAAAACAAAAACAATAAAAATAGCACAATTTCAATTGAATGAACATGTAAAAACATGAGGCGGGGCACATATGGAAGTCTTGACGAAAAGATACTAGATCTATCGACTTTGGTGAAAAAACATGTTTTGGAAAAGGCAAAAAAGAAAGTGTCCTCATCCTTCATTTGGAAAAAAAGTTAGGATGAATTTTTTTAACTTGGACTTTTATATAGAGACTGAGTACTGAATCTCTGAATCTGAATTGTTACTGCATAACACTCCTAGTGGAGTCACACATGTTAAGATTGGTAAAAATGAGGGTGCGAAAGAAAAACAAAAAATGGACACCCCTAAAATTTTTGGTATAGTCCAAGCAGAACATCAAGTTCAACTAGCGGTGACTATGTAACCACTTCAATGGTGCTATCAATGAAGTAATGTCGCCCTGTCTTATTCATTACAGGTATGTGCAAAAAGTTCTTGGTTATACTATATTTTGTATCTACTAGTATATGAGACAAAAATTGAATACTAATTTCAGTTTTATTGAACAGAGAATTAAGTTATTCTACTTGAGAAAAAAAGATGTTTAATTATCAAAGCTATTGTTGATTCATTCAAAATTAGACAGTACTGGTACTCATATCTGATGCTTGTTATATACAAGATTATGTTTACCATTCATGATTGGTATTAACAAGAAATGGCCTACAAAGTTGACGTGGTAATTAGGACCATTGTACTTTGAGAGTTGATGAGTAAAATTGGAAACTTGTTGGAATTCTAGTTAGGTCTAGTTAATGAAATTGTAATATATTTGTTCATATTCAGTAGTTCCCTATTTGGACCTCACAATATTACTGTGCCAGAATTAATCTATACTCTGTCACATAATTCCTTTTTTCTACATCAAGACTAAGCCTGCATTCCCGCCAGATTGAACCATGACAACGCGCAAAAAGGAAATGCATAGATTCGCGTTACACACAGCAACTCTACGCACGCATATCCCGGGGGGGTCCTCGACCCAAAATTGGGTAGGGGGGTGCGTCCACCGGGTAAAAAAACATAAAAAATCCCCCCCATGTTTCATTGACCAAATTAATACAAAAATATGACTCCTTTATATAGTTAGTTCCAAAATTTTGACCCATTTCTATAGTTGGCTTTGAAATTTCCCACCATTTTCATAGTAATCTTAGCAAAATCGGCCCATTTTCATAGTAACTTTTCCGAAAGTCAGAAAAATCAACCATTTTCATTGTGATTTTACCAAATATCAGAAAAATTGACCCATTTTCATAGTAAATTGTGACCAAAAATTGAAAAATGGACCCATTTATATAGTAGCAATGACCTCAAAAAATGACCCATCAATATAGTAGCATGGTGGGAAAAACGACCCATTGTTATAGTAAGGGTGAAAATGTGACCCATATCGGGTGGCACATATGTACCTACCCTTTTCCACTGAGTACCCCCCCCCCCCCCCGCGCATATGTGGACACCTATTTCAGAACAGGAATTGCGATGACTGCTATAGCGTTTTATATACAGAGCTTTCTATGGAGGGCCTCTGTGGTAAGGTAGTTCAAGACTGGTGCCAGACATCATCTGCTTAGGTCATTAATCTCTGAAGTTTGGTAGAATTCTAATGCTCTACCTCAGGGACTAAGTTCATAAAGGTGAATGAACTCTATACAGTAGTCAACTCACTCTGTACTGTGAGATATTCTGGGTACCAAAAGTATACCCAGGGTCATAGTGAATATGGGTCAAGCAGTTATGCATTTGGAAACAAGACAGTGTTGGTAAAGTGTTGTTACCCAGGGTCATATGTAGGTTGTTTAATTTTTTGTCGGGTCGCGTTAGCGACCCGACTATAGAAATCACTATAGAAGGTCATTTCATTAAATGTTTTTCTTTTATGAAAATGATCTCTGTACTACTATTAATTTTAGAGTTTCTAGTGTTGGGTGTTTGTTAATGTGATGCCCATTTCAGACAAAAACAAAATCATGCAGGTTTTAAGTGGTCTTTAAAGCATTTCTTTGATTTTAGTCTCTGCCAAGATTGGCTGGAAATAGAGAGTTTAGTTAAATCGTTGCAGGGATAGATAAAGGGTGAGTAACGAATAGAAGAGTTATAAGAAATCGATCAGGACACATAGAGGTAGGGGTAATAAGTCGGGTAATGCCGAACACCATTCGATTGAAGCCAATACGTCCATGATGGTAAAACAGGTTTGGTAAAGATAATCATCAATAAAAAGTGTAAGCAAAACTCTAACTATGCACATGTTTTTCTTAACTAAAATCTGTTTGAAAAGAAGTTATGATCAAAACAACAAAATGGCGTCGTTCGGGATTACCCGAAACCTCACGGCTAATGCCGAAATATGGTTTTGCAACGGCAGCCACTTTGGGGATAAAAATAGCAATTTTTGTTTCTTGTAACAAAGTTATGATAATAATGTATATTGAAAAGGTCGATGATTGTTTCAAATTATGTAGATGAGATGGACACACCTATATTGGTTGCCATGGAAACGGGTCATTCGGGATTACCCAAAACCAGGTGAAGTTTGTAATCTTGTTACTTTCATAAACTTTGTCATGGACGTGCCCTCTTTTGTACATGTTTTAAATGTGAAGGAACCCTAGTCCTATTAAAATATTAACCCCCCTTCTCTCTCTTCTTGTAGATGTGATATGCCATCCAGAAATATATGTTCCAAATATTCATTTTCACTAAAAAGTGTTTTTTGTAATTCTCGCGAGAATGTGTGAGATTTCCATATTGGTCAGTTTACATTTGAATTAAGTCCAAAGGCAACACGGTCTCCCTCCTGTCGCAATATAGCAAAATCGCTGCGTTTGGGATTACCCCTCGTTCGGGATTACCCGACTCTCCCTATATGAAAGGGTGAAAGGCAAATAATTGCAAGGGATTGCCTTTTTCTCCCTAAGGTCATTTTCAGTGAAAGGGGTCAGTTCAGGGTTGTATTTTTTTAAATTATGTTGCTTTAAATATCCATTTTTAACACATCTGTGGTAATGAATTGATTGAAGCATAAGTCTAAAGTTTTACCATACATGTGTGGATATTATTTAAGACAAAGTTTTAGGTAACATGTAAATTAAAGCTTGTAACCTGCGGATCCAGTTTTACACATTTTGCGCCCTTTTCTATTTTCTTTATTTGAAATGACAGGAGAGTTTAACGTACATCAAATTAAAGCTTGTAACTTAGGGATGCAGTTTTTACATTTTTGCGCCCAATTGGGTGCCTTTTCTATTTTCTTTATTAAAGCTTATAACTTGAGGATTAGTTTTAACACATTTTGTGTCCAATTGGGCACCTTTTCTATATTTGAAATGACAGGATGGTGTAACCTACATTAAAGGGGCATTTCGTGATCCACAGCCTTGTCCCCCCGACTTACCTAAACAAGAGCACCATTGGTGCTGAAGCTTCATAAGAAAAGTGTGTTAGAGTTTGAGTAGAGATTGGTTGTTGTTGTTTGTGCTTTTGGGTTTTTGGTTAGATGTTTTTGTGATCAAGTCTTGTGATTCTAGCAATTAAGTGTTGGGGCTGGAGGAAGGTCATTTAAAGATCTGGGTTTTTTTAACTTGGATTTCTTATGACTCTGGATCGATGCAAGTGTGGGTGTCCATCTTTGCAACATAGATGCATCTCAAGTAGGTGTGGGCTGGGATGTAAAGTGGGTCATGTGACATAGGTTCAAAGGCAAATATGGTCAAATAGAGTCAAATTTGGTTAAGAATAGGATAGATTGTTATAAGCCTTGTAAGCACGATAATCTTTGATATCTAAACAAGTATGGGTGTCCATATTTGCCCCATAGATAAATCAAGTAGATGGGGATGAGTTCGAAGGTGGGGCAGTGGCATGGGTCAAAGGTTCAAAATGTGGTCAAAAATGGGGATAAAAAATTGCTATAAGCCTGGGCAATGTGGGCAGGAAGATGAACTTGGTGGGTTTTGTGTGGTCTCAAACATTCAGTGCCGAAAAAATTTGAAGGTCATTTGAAGGTAATGTGGGGTAATTCAAGGTCAAATGGGATGATATTGCTATAACCCTTGTCCATCGTCAAATGTGGTTGGATGATGAAATGTGGTGATTGTGGTTGAAACATTCAGTGCTGAAAAAGTTGAAGGGGGGGTCATTTCAAGGTCAGTGGGGTCATTCAAGGTAAAGGGATTTTAAATTGCTATTAGCCTTCTAAATTGTGGTGGATGATGAAACTTGGTGGGTGCTGGGTCAACATTCAGTGGTGAAAAATTTTGCACGGTCATGTCAAGGTCATGTGGGTCATTCAAGTCAAAGCACTAAGTAGGTGGTAGGATGGTGAAAATTGGTGTGTGTTCAGCGTCAGTGCCAAAGAAATTTGAAGGTCATGTGGCGTCATCCAAGGTAAATCACTAATTATGTCAAGTAAACCTTCTATCGTATGACGGTTTAGCAAGTGCGTCTTGAACCACTATGTCGCCTGCTTTGGGCATATTAAATGTGTTTATGACCTTCAAAATTTCTTGACCAGACCAAATATTTGTAGTGATTATTTGACCTTGGATGACACCCACATGTCCTTGAATGACCTTCAAATTTGTCGGCACGAATGTTGACCACCCTCACCGAGTTTCATTGCCCAATCCATTCCAGACAGCAAAGTGTCAAGGTCACAAAGGTAACATGAGGTCAAAAACATGAGGGATACTACCCAAGGCCAAGTATTAAATTGTAATGATTGAAATCGATTTGAATATGTGGATGGACCAAGCCGTATGTTACAATCTGACCATTTTAAGGCCACCCGAGGTCAAAAAGGTCCATAGGGCCACCGACACGCGGTTGATATGTGGATGCTCCAAAGCCAAATGTGTAATTCTGACCTTTAGGGCAACGGGTCAAAAAAGGTCATTGATCACCCACAGGCGGGACACTGTGCAAGGGCCATTTTATCTAGTTGCGTAGAAATCGATCGGCATATGTGGAACACCAAGCGGATTTATAATTCTGACCATTTTAAGGTCACACAAGGGTCAAAAAGGTTCATAGACATCCAACAACATGTGGGACACACCCAAGAGGGCATGCCAACTAAGTGTTATGAAAATCGTTTGACGATGTGAAAACACCAAGCACTGTTATAATTCTGATCACTGTAAGGTCACACAAAGTCAAATGAGGTCACCCACATGTGGGACACTAACCAAGGGCTAAGTATCAACGGTATTGGAAACGATCGATATATGTGCATGATACACCAAGAATTTTATAATTTGTATAAGTCCTGATCATGAAGATCACACAAGGTCCACCAACATGTAGGACATTACCCAAGGGCAGGTGTTGTATCAGTTTCATGGAAATCAATTGACATGGGATATACAAAGGGGGTAATTTCGTATTTCTGACCATTTTTGGGAAATGACTCTACGGACTTCTATAAGACTTTGACCCCACTCGTGAAAAGGTAACGGGGGGGGTGGGGGACCATACAAGGACAATTACATGCAAGTGAAATAAAAAATGTGTGCATGTAGACCTAGGTGGAAACAGTGGCAGACATGCCAACTTTGGAATACAACTTTCAGTATTCCAGAGAACGAAAAACTCAGTATTGTGACCCAAAATCCGTATCTTGCGAATTTGTCAATTTTGGCCTAAAGTTCACTGTAGAAAGGTCAGGTAGGAAAGGTAATTTGGGCGCAACAAGATGTTTTTTTGAAGACTGAAATGTGAATGAAAAAGTCTAAACTTTAAAGGTCATAACTTGCAAACTAGCTACCTATGTCAATGAACTGAATGTGAATATAGAGCTCTTTAAAAATACAGCTTTCCAGAAAAAATGGACAAATCTTTGTTAGTCTGACAGCCCCCATTAAGGAAATGTCAGTCAGGAACTAAGTCCATATGGCAGAGTATTTTTTTAAAAACTCTAACAGTCTAAAACTTTCAAAGCTTGAAAACTTTAAAAACAAAAACTATATACTTATAAGCATAAGTTGTTGTAGGTCTATACCTTTGCACCATGCAGTTATTAAATGGTTAATCAAAATAGCTTCAGAGGACATTTTGCTTAAGCAGTTAAGAGTTAAATCAAAATTTGATGGGGGGTGAAACCTCCGAAGTCGGGAGAAAACATGTCGGAAACTATTTTACATACTTTAAGAAAATGAAAATCTTTCGAATCCAGGTTCCTTTTACTCACTTTGGAAAGATTGGCCCTATTTCATAACTTAATGTCTTGTATTTACTTATTTTCTTTTTTTTTATACACTTATTTTTATTAGTAATGCGATACTTTCCGTATGTTTGGCCGGGAAAACGTGCGTCCGTATTTCGCATCACTTTTCCGTACAAAATACGAAAAACAGTACTAGTAGGCATGTCTGCAGCGCGCAATCTGTGTTGGGGTTAATATTTGTACTAAGACGCACGACACACACTCGTACATCAGGCTTTATGGGTTTAACAAAAAAAATGTTCACATGAATGTTCTACAAATAATGATAGCCTTAAGTTTTTCCCTAAAACCATCATGATTTAATCGCCCCCGCGCGCGTTACTAAAACCTTCGCGTTGATCTAGCTGCTGAAATGCCTGAAATTCCATTTCCCCCCTTTTTTATTGTTCATCATTTCTTCAAGAACCATTTTTCGCTCTCGACTCTCAGATGAACAATGCTAAGTAAAAAAACCATTTTCCGTCCTCAGTGTTTGATGTAGTCTTGTCGAAAAGGGAAAAATAATGGCCAAAAATCACAATCAAATCACAAGGTAGACCCTATACGCCTAGTTTTATTTTCCTATTCGACCGTTGATGTTTTTTAAGACAGACTGGTCGGTTCGTCTTCCAATACAGGATCAATTACGTCACGCAGGCGATTCATGTGCAAGATTAAATTACGTCATGCAGGAAATTCCTGTCGTAACCATCATGATACGGAATAGGGGAGATTGAATCAATTAAATCTTATATATTCCTATTTCCACCTACATCGTAGGGTAAACCAATATTAATGGGTCGGTCCTATATTACGGGTGGAAATTATTGACTACCTGCAAACTTTCTTCCCTTTGTAAAAAAACGAAAAAACGGGGATCCCCAGGGGGGTGACGTAATCAGGAAATCCTACAAGCATCCAGGCTTTTGAGAGATGAGAATATTACGCTATGTCGCGTCGTGATGTTTTCTGAGCCGTAGGCTAATGTAGCGCCACATTATTTATAAACAAAAAACTTTCCTGTTTCCTCCTTGCAGGATGCACAGTCTACTCAATATTTCCAACGCCTGGTCTCTGGCCTTCCGTGTGTCATCACGGGCCACGGGGGCTGTTATGGTAAGTAGGTTGCCTATTGTAATCCATGTGCCCAAGAGGACAAGGGGGCAGAGTGGAGCCAAACATTGAGCACGGTTTCTCATTCGCGGTATAAACGCCAGGGCCAGTCCAATTGATTATTATCAATGAGGTAGCCCGATGGTGATCAACTCGCAGGTATTAAAATTTGGTGTGTATTTTCCACACTCGCAACGACAAGAACACGAATGAATGGAAGGACAATTTTGATTGGAGTTTAAACGAACTTGACAGAAGAGGTCGCGCAGGATTTTTCGTAGTATTTTCTTTTAATAGTAAAGTACCATGTATTGTAAATCGATTCTCAATCACGCACTCATGAATCTATGGTGGTACAACAAGAGTATAAATGCAACTTAGCAACCTGCAGGTAATGCTAGAATGGCCTACATTAGATAAAAGGGGGTTTGTGTTCGCCTATGGGGTGTCTATTTTATAGATGACCAAGAACAAAAAAGATGTAATCTTGCAAACCTCAATTTTGCATAAAAATAGCACATCTATAGTAGGTGTAAATAAGTTAATATAGTAACGACCATTGCTAGACCTCGAACCGTGAACAAGTTTTATCGACGCCTTTGTGAAAGGAAGGTGTGGCTGTCCTGTTGTCAATTTAACAATGATTCCAACACCTTGTCGTTCCATACCAAAATATGCAGTCATGTTAGTTATTATCAACGGCCGCAGCCGAGCTGTGTCACCATTTTGTTAGCGCCAAATGTCCCTGTTTGTCATTAGTTGGGGATGTCTGATGGATCTGCTGGATGTCTCTTAGCAATCACATCAATTGTAGTTAATTAAAGGGGGCGACGACCCTGTTTGCATTGGTAACTTCCAACATGTGACGTCTTAGGTACAACACATTTAAGTTGCGGTTAAAATAAAAACAATCCATACGGGGGTAACTCAAAACAATTTAAAAAAAGGGAGCATGGACATTAAAAAAAAAAGCATCGCGATGTTTATCAAAAAAAAAGGAATACGAGTACTGACTTTGATCAAAAATAATTGTATTTGAAACTCAACATTTTTGAGAGCCCGATGCTTATTATCCTACACATTTCAAAACTCTCTTATGCCACACACACAAAAAAAAAAAACCTTTGAGCACATGGTGCTGCGGGAGAGGTAATTTCTCATAAACAACACACTGAACCTTGAGGCATCGCAGTGTCCTTCATGAATATTCAATTAACAAAACAAATGAACCCGTACTGCGTTATAAAGCGTTAATTATAGTGGCTTATTCTAGTTAAATGTGCACCCCGATACCGTAATATATCTATCTATAGATCGTCGATGGGGTTCGGCATAGTGTCGAATAAGCTAAAATGCTTAGTTCTGAGAAAACGGCTTTTTGAAAAGTTTTGGTTACTTATTGAATGCGTGTTGTTGTAATTAAATGAAAATATTAATAAAAGGAAAATGGCGATTAGTGGGTATGTTAAAGACATTTGATGGTAGAATTGAAGGACAGTATTAAAAATACAAGAAACAAATGTTTTCTTATTCAAAATGGCCACTGAATGTGGTCTATGTTTGTCAACCCCCAAATGTTTGAGTCGCTGTGACTCTAGGAGTCGAATACGTATTAGACTGCATGAAACCCGTTGATTTCTAAAAAAAATTTTTTATTTTTTTTACCTTTTTTACTTTTTTCGTGTTTTTATTATTTTTAAATGATGATGCCGATGATAAGAATAACGATGACGATGATGATGGGTGGACAATAATGAATGAAATAAGGAAAACATTGAGCTTGACGACGACAATGATGCTACTGATAGATGATGATGAATTATAATGAGATGAGATGATGATATGACGACGACGCGGAGGACGATGTCTAATGATGAAGACGACGACATTACAATGGTCCTTTGCATTGTGTGATTATGCTACAACGTGCAAATTTGTATACAAATGACTTCCCCCTAAGCCGTAATGAGTGAAACATTCCCTGTGTGCATTCTCATTCGTGTAAATTAAAAGCCGCATCGACCCAGATACCCAGAATTCAGAAAACTGACACCTCTTTACAATTTGGCCTCCTTAAAATTAATATCTTTATTACCGCCATATGTTTTAACTCATTCTTTGCAGAAAAACCATAAATTTTCCGAGTAATATACGTTTAGAAGGAACACAACTTGTATAGTGTATGTTAAAGAAAATTATAATAGTTGCATGTGTACACACATAAATATTGGCTAGAACTGTTCAAACTTAGCTCAGAACATATTTCAAATGTTACTGGAATGTTTCATAACTCAAACGATTTTGAGGATCAAAGTGGTATCTATTTTCTTTTCCTCGTTTTCTTAATTTTCTCATTACATATATATAGTCCCTATCTTTTAAAGTAATATGGTCACACCACGCTTAAAATAATACCAACTTGAAACGATTACAATAAAATGGGTAATATCTCATAACATCTAACAAATCTAACATTTAAGAGGGCACTAACTCTTATACAAACAAGTCCCAAGAAAATATCATTTGTTCCTGACAAGGCAGTTTTTTAAATGATGTATTATTAGTAATTATTTAGTTTGCAGAATATCAAAGTTTACATCAAAAATCAACTGTCACAATATGTTTACATCCTATTTTTGTAACAAGTTTACAAGGATGAGGTGTAAGACACCCCTAAACACCCCGACAATTCATTATTATAAAGCATAGATATTTCGATGTTGGTATAAATACCCGTTAGCAGCATTGGTCCCACGGTTTGTCTTTCTGCTGCTTCCACGTAAACCATGACTTCAAAGTCTTCACAAGTTTGGGCAAAGTGTCATTATTCCCAGAAACATCAATAAGAGTAAAATAAAATGATAAAATGAAATTTTGCATCACAAAGGTAGAATATTTGGATTTTCCATGCGGGTTTGGCCCAAATGAATATGGAAAAGATGACGATTTTTTTAATCAACCATAATTTTTAAGAGCATACAGTGCACAATATTTTAAACAAATGACTAATACTAAAGGGTATGCCTCGAATTTATAGCGAATAATGTAACCGAGGTCAAAACTAAATAATGGCGGCCCATTATTTTTATTTTTTCCCCCCCGCCCTAAAACTAGGATCATTCTGAGCCCTAGATGAATTACAAATTTCTGTTCTCGTAACCTTTTAACTAAAACCATTTGACTTTTTTTGTTTGTTTATATTTTTTTAGTGTAATATGTCTTATTATGTGTTTTTGTATGCTGATTAATGAAAATAAACTGATAGACATGCTTAGCGCTCATTCTTGCAGAATATGAGCCATCAGGAATAATGTGCAGTACTCGGACACTCAGAACTGCTGCATTTTCAATAATGGTTATAGTAGAGGTAGTAGAAAACCACTTCCACCCATCGACATCGACGCTAACACCCCGGTGAGGGTGCTACCTTCACATTTGTTTCGCCAAAACTTACAGAAGATAATTATTGGGAGACTTAACGAAAGTTTTTCACGTTTGCGCACCGGAGGGAAGTTTACCTGGGTGGTACGCCTCCCTTTGGGTCATACGAGGTTATTGTCACTATAACCCCCCGGCCCCCCAAAAAAATATTAAATTTGGTGATTGTCAATGGGGTTAAAACTAACAAAACTTGGCTATATTTTTTTTCACGACGCACAGCGTAGGTTTTTTCAATAAGTACAGAAACAAATTAAACACAATAAGTAAAAGTCTAATAACATGGCCCAATCCCTAATGAAGTATAGAAGTAAATTTCACCGAGTGCCTTAAATCTGATAGTCCCATTATCGATTTTGATCACTGGAGTAGCAATCTTTGTCCCAGCGATACGTATTCGTTCACAATTTATCTGTGTGCTTTGAGATATTTGGGACACAACAAGCTGCGAATACGTATTCGATTGTTTGGAAACCCGTTTTTATACAAATGCGTGTTATTCGCTTGCTGCTATTTATGGGTTAGGATATGTAATTTTCACTTTATTTTTGGTTATCCAGTAAATGATTACATAAAATAGCAACCAGAATCACTTTCCTCACTTTGACCACAAAATCAGATTCGACACATTTACCACGACGCTATATTAATTACCCAACCCATTTTTCAATGTTTAATATATCGCCTAAAGTAAATCCGAAATACCCTAAGTACAAATGTTCTTTCCAGAGGCCTCATTGTTTTGCACGAGGGTCGCCAGTGGTGGCAATGACAACCCGTACAGTCCCAAGAGCTGCTAGTCGCACGGCCATCCGAGTCGATTTACAGCGAACACTCATGACAAATAAAATGACAACTAAAATCATTAATGAATTTCAATAACTAAAATAACCTTTATAAAAAAAAAAACGCTCAAAATTATTTTAAAAAACCAATAAAAATACAAATGAACGCTTTGGCAAACGCAATCGCACTGGACCCATCAATTCCCCGGTCATCCCTCCTGTCCCTTGAAATTAATGGTTAAATTTCTTCACATTCGTACCCAGACCTTTACAAACTCGAGGATGAAAGAGGTGCGATCATGCCCCGGGATCAAGTGATGTTCGCATGCCTAACAGCCTTATGCCCGAACCACACCATTACAAATACAATAAGACAATCGCCACAAACTCCCCCTCCGAATAAAATAGCACAAACAACTTTCACAATAATAATACATATCATAACAAACTAAACTATAATAAAATAAAACAATACACTAACATTAATCCAAAACATAGGGACAACCCCCGAATAAAACCTTATTATTGCCAGACTCCACTTTTTAAATCAACCTAGCTCCCCTAACACAACTTGGATACCCCAATGATATTTATTGGACGATAGTTATTTTACAAACAACTGCTGCAACTTCATACGGACGCTGCGATACATCTTTGAACGCATGGAATTGGGGGGGGGGGGTCACGCAACGATATCACACCACATACACAGTGCAATCCGTGCCTGAATTTCTGATTCTTTGCTCGTGTTATTTGAGTTTATATTTATTAGGTTTCGCTATTAAAAAATCGCGCTTTTGACGGCCGCGTTCGCTATTACAACAAACACATACGTGAGTATTGACTCTGATATCTTGGGTACGGGGTTACACATGCGACAAACACAAAAACAAACGGGAAAATAACACACTTCTAGGCCGATTTTGCCTACGAAATTCATTCAGTTTGAAGAGCACATCCCACACTTTCACACGACCAATTTTGAACAAATATGCTCAATCAAGGGCAACGGAGATAGGCCTAGACTTTTTCGCCCGCTCTGCCGAATCGGTACGATTAGATTAGCTTCACTCATGAAGCTAAAAATATTGAGGATTTTTAAAATCATCTGAACCGTCAGCCGTAGTAATCCACGTGTACCAAATCCTACGTGCAAATTCGGTCGCATCTGTAAGAAATTCGCAATTTTGTATTTTGTGTCTGTAAACGGACAGAAATTACAGCACAGTTGCCTATGGGACCGTGGGAAACGAGCAATTGCTCATAACACAAAACCGTAAGATCGGGATCAGCTCAAACTTTGGGAATAAGCTTTTCTCAAGGATATTTAGTGATCTATGAATAAAACAGAAGGTGCTGAAATCACGAAATGCACCTTTAAATTAAGCTTATAACTTGGGGATTCAATTTTAACACATTTTGCGCCCAATTAGGCGTTTTTCTATTTTTATTTGAAATGACAGGAGAGTTTTACGTACATCAAATTAAAACTTTTACTTGGGGATGCAGTTTTTACATATTTCTTTATTTGAAATGACATGAAGGATGTAACCTTCATTAAATTAAGCTTATAACTTGAGGATTAGTTTTAACACATTTTGCTTCTAATTGGGCACCTTTTCTATTCTCTTTATTTGAAATGACAGGAAGGTGTAACCTACATTAATTTAAAGCTTTAACCATCTTCTCCTTTTAAATGTTTTTTTATGTTGTTCTTATTTCTTTAAAATTATGCCTGGTGACCTGACAGGTTTTTTTTAATACTTGTTATAACATTCAGCATTGACCAGGCAGAAAACAAAATATTGCTATATGCAGTATATTTAAGGGACGCCTCCAGAATAGCAAGGAAAGATGGGAAGAAATATGATTTTAGATGTAGGAGGAAACCAAATCAAATTTTGCATGTCTGTAACAAGTAAAGCCATATTAACATACCCTACAAGTGCTAAGTCTGAAAACAACCTAATAAGGACAAAATCAGATATTTTAGTCTTTATTCTCTATATGGACACTTACTGAATGGAGATTCATGTCTTTGAACATTGCTGTTTTCTTCCTTTTCTGTAAATTTTTCACTTATGGGAATTCTACAAACTTAATCTATCACTTTTAAGCTATTCCTGCCATTTCAAATAATTTTGCCTTTTTGAGGAAATCACTGATTAGTGGCTTTAAGTAGTTAGCCACTTAAGGGGAACATCAGCCCCATAACCAGTGGGGGGGGGGCGAGTGCCCTCCAAAATTCCAAAAGCCTTTATAAACCCCTAAAAAGGCCAGAAAAATAGATTTTGCAAGCGGAGCAAGTGAAAAATTATGGTTTTGTATGCTTGTTTGTCAAAAAAGTTACAATTTCAGTAAAAAGGCCCACTTTTGCCAAATTCACCGCGAATTTGGGAGAAAATCCCCTTTTGAAAAAAATGACCCCTCCCCTAAAAAAATCCCGATTACGGGCCTGGGGAACACAATCAAAAGCCTTTGAAAAATACATTATCATGTCAATTTGAGAACTTTTACTATGGGTCGCCAAGTCATTAACTGTCAAATTTAACTGAGACTCACAAGAATGTAAACGAAAACCATGTTTTTGTCAGTAATGCTGTTGTAATTATCAAAGTGTTGCATAATATTTGTTTTCATGAATGATGTGCTCCAAGGCCTTACAGCAAGTAGATGTTTTAGAAAAGAAACTGGCTTATAATTTGAAGCTACATGTAGTGAATGATAACCCTTCTTGAATAATATGGGTGTTACATTGGCACATAACCATGACGATGGTAAACTACCTGTATCTGGAGAGATTTGAACTATAAATTAAGCGAGTGCTGGCACTATTACCATCCAGGCCAGGGGTTTGACGTGTTAGTGAACTACTCGATAAAATTTTCCAGAATTCACATATGGTATTTACAATGGTGCTGATTAAGAATCTGAAATAAAAAATGGGGGTCCCCGACGTTGTTTTTGAGCTATAGCCAAAACTAGAAAGGTATGCTGTCACTTTTTAAAACCACACAAAGTCAATGGAAATAGAAAAGTCAACATTTGACCAAAAAAAGTTTGCACTTTATTTACAAAACATTAAAATATAAAATTTTGTAATTTCTAAATATGTTGAGGTCACGATGTGTTCTTTAAAAGTTTGAAATAAAAAAATGAGGGTCACCGACTTAACTTTTCCATTACACGCCGAAACCCACTGAAATTTGACTTTTTTTTCAAATTGGGCGTTTGTGGGCGGCAAGAAACATCCGTGCCACATTCGGGTGCAGCCAAAGCGGAAACGCAGGCGTAGAGAGGCAAGAATTTAATAAACGAAACAAACGCACAGTTAGTCAGCGGTTATCTGTGCATGATACCTACGCAACCTTTCAAAACTAAAATTCTTCCATTTGTCCATGAATGGGCTCTAAACAGAATGCTGAAGGTGAAAGCAGCTTGCGCGTAAACAAATCACACGTCAAACTCCTTAAAAGGTGCAACAAGGATTTCAAGGCATCCCATATATGGATGTACCAATCTGATTGGTACTAATATCAGGTGGATCAGATCAGTACGGTGATAAGAAAGATCTCCACTTCTACCATCGACAGTGGCGTAACCAGAGGGAGGGGCGAGAAGCCCCCCAAACAAACCCTGCCCCCCCTTCGCCCCCCCCAAATGAACTGGACCTTTGTACAGGTTATGGAGAAAGAAGGAACCAAATTTGCCCCCTCAAAAAAAGTCTTGGCACCCCTTCAGCCCCCCCATTTGTAAAGGTCTGGTTCCCACGGCGATCGATTAGATGACAATACACGCCGTGGCGTCAAGCACAGTTACTATAAAAATGGCATTCAATCCTATTCCTAGGTGTATTACGTCCATCATTAGCCAAAGATGAAAGGTATGGTATGTTGTATAAGAGTTGTGTGAGAACAGTGATACTGTATATGGCCAGTGGGGTCTGAGCAAAAATGAGATGGGGATTCTGAGGACAGACAGTGGCATAACGAGCTTTTATTTCAAGGGGGCAGAGGGGAACATATATTTTCAGGGGGAAAGCATATAAAATGGTGAAGTATAGAGTATAGTCTATGTTGTTTTCACTGTATCTTGGCACGTTCGTGTGACAGAAAATCCTAATTTTTCAGGGGGCAAGATTCCCCACAGGGGGGAACTGCCTGCCCTCCCGACCCTGGTACGCAACTGAGAACAGAGGAGCAAGATGAGAGCGCTACTGGTGGTGTGAAAGTGATGGATAGGATTGAGACTGAGGATTTTGATGCAGATGGTCGGGTTTGGAAGGAGCGATGCACCATTTGGCAAAGGACTAATAGTGACGTTGGGTATGGGACATTTATGCAGAAAGGAAGATGACGAGGCATCCATGTTTTAAGAAGGTTTTGAGTTTGAGGGGGAGGTCCAAAGAGCGGGCGTCCAAGAAGTTGGGAAGAAGCAAGGGATGAGGAGAGTAGGAAGGTTGGGTTGAGGATGGAGGATGCATTGATCGGGTGGTGAAGTGGAAACAGGGAGTAAGGGCAGTTGCTGCGAGTGTGGTGAATCCGGCCACCCTCGAGCATTGGGACAAAACTGGATTTAAAACGTTGATTTTACTACTTTACGAATAAATACAAGTGCCATGATGGGGTGGTCATGTGTGTGTCAATCGTGGATTCCAATTTTGTGACCATCAACAGAGTGCCATAAACATGAGTGCAAAGTGATTTTGACCCTTTTTACTCTAGACGCGGCAAACCATTTTGTTTTTCACTTTGTTTTCAAGCCATATTCACCAGTTTCCAACAAGATATTGTCAGGGGCGGATCCGTATTTGAAACGTCCAAAATTCCAGGGGGGCGAAAGGCTTACTTGTCCAAAATGGGCTGATTTTGCAAGACTTTGCAGAATTTAACCCGGGGGGCGCGCGCCCCTCCCTAGATCCGCTCCTGATTGAGTTAATAAATCCTCAAACAATTTGAATATGTCACCCACTTTCGAGAAATTTGGGGAGACAAAAGGTGTATCACTCTTTATTGTATTGGGGCTTATGTAGGACTTGACATATTCCGTGTACCTGCCCGTTTACGTCTTACCCGGTACAGAATTTATCGAGCGGGTTTCCCGAACGTCACTTTTTACAAAAAACTATAGTTTAAAATTGTTAATTTCTTTTCTACTGTCACGCGTCTCACGAACAATATTACATCTGAATGAAACATATATCCATTAATGTATATACCCAGATTTGATGCATATGTTGCATTTATCACTGGAATGGAAAAGTTTGTTTGCCGCTGTATTCACCAACCGCCTCCCACCCCTTGATGGAAATTCTTCACCGCGTGGTTAGGTCAGCTCGGTAAGTGGTAATAGCTGTACTACGGGCTGCGTTTACGTCAATCCTCAGCCTATTTTGATCAGCTGACCGGCGTGTTCCACGATCGGTTTTTACGTTGTGAATGGCGTTTAGGATGAAATAAAGTTTAAATAAAAGTACACGATTTGTAGTAAATAAAGAGTTCTTCTTATGAATTACATAGAACAGATGTGTTTTCATCGCTGTTAACTTCAAAAACATGGAAATATTTGAAGGTATGTATTGTCAGGGAGATTTTTTTTTCTTCTAAACTTGGTGCCGAATTTTGCAGTGACTCAGGAGTTTCGGGTACCCGGGTACTCGCCCGAAAATCATAACGAGTACCCGGGAACGTCATTACCCGTTAGGTCACAGCCCTAGTCTGATGCAAAGTGCAGAACATGTGGACAACTTGGTAATGGATAAAAGACTCAAACAAGGAGAAAAAATGGAAGCATTAAAAGTGCAAGTGAAATTCAGATGAGATATCTTAGGCCAAGAACCCTCAGATCCTAAGGTATATATTTTTTCCAAACAAATTGCCGACAAAAAGAGAAAGACTTTGAGTGTAGAAAAAACTTGGGGAAAAACATAGAGACTCTCATGATCTACAGGGCGAGTCAAAAAAAACTTGACCTTGATTGTGTCTGCCATTTTGAATATTTAAGTAATCTAACATGTGTGGTAACATCTGAAAGCTTTGTTCATCACCTTTAATTTACTGCAAATTAACCAAATTGTAAAGCAACGGATAGAGCACTGCTTTGAGGTGGATGGTGAAAGGAAATGGTACTCAGGAACAGTTTATCCCAGGCAAGAAATCTATCAGCAGTGGCCTTTAATATTGCTGTAAAACATGCAGTTGTGTTACAAAGTTCTTCTAACAATTTTGATTCCACCTTGCATGTGTTGCTTCTATTTCAGTATTTTCTCTTATTTTTTTGTTTTTTGTTTACCATCTTCAAGCCTGGAAAATGCAACTTTTCCTTGGAATGCAAATTAATTTATTTAAAGGGATAATAAGCAGTGATAATGTGAAAGAACAAAAACAAAATGGAAATGCATTTTAAAATTCAGGGATAAGTGTGTACATTTCCTACTTTAATGTAGAAAAAAACACCAAATAGTGAAAAAGGAAGTATTGAAGAAATTTGTCACATACTGTCTCCCACAAATAGACATACAGCGATGGCGTCTCAACAGCTAATTGTGGTTTACACCAGTAGAGAATAAACAAAGATCAATAATGTAAGGTGATGGTACACAACATTATGGTAAAAATCTGGATTACTAGTATTCACAGGGAAAGGCTTTTTTGAAAAGTCAGAATTTTTATATGCATGTAAAAGTATGTACAGCATTGTCTATAATACACTGATTTCAAGCCAACCACTTGCAGGTTATGTTAGTACACCCATGCCAGTAACAAAAATACAAAAATATGAATTTTGATGATTTTTTTTAACATCAACTGGAGACAACGGCTTCATAACTCTGTGCTTTATGGTGAACTACCTAAGGTTGGAGACAAGGTAGCAACAAGAAGGATGCAGTTCGCAGGCCACTGTTACCACCACTCTGAGGTGTGTACCAGTAGACTCGTTCTCTGGGAACCAACACATGTACATCGGACAAGGGGCGGACAACAAAAAACTTAAGTAGACATCCTGAAAAGGGACACAGGAGTGGTAGACACAAATGAGCTTGTGACATGCATGCAGGATAGTATAGACTGGATGATCCATGCTAGATCCCGGCTGAGGCCGACTACTTAGTAGTTTTTTATTTTTCGGATCAGTAAATCACTGCTTATTCCTCTAATTTAATTTGTTATATTTCGGCAAAAAACAACATTTCACCTATTATCTCTATAGCTATTATCGCTTCACTTTATTGCATTTTAAATTTATGATTCTGCCCACCAAAGTGGTAATTTGACCGCTTGTGTGGCATGAGTGAGTGAATATTAGAATTTAACGACACCTCAACACAATTGTGTCATATCGTGTCATTATGATAAAGTACATCAAAATTTTAACAAAACAAACTTTAAAATCATACCATCCCTAACATATTGTGAGGACTTACCACAGATGGGCAATTCCACGGCAATGTCCCCTTGAGCCCAAAAATTGTAATTCATTTTAGTGCAACAATTTGCATTGAATATGGAAGAAAGATACCCTATCTATATCAATCTGCATTCTAATATTGAATTTTCAGCATTTTTTATGGTTGTTGGAAAAAATGAATTTATGAATAACCGATTTTTGCAATTTTTAGTAAAAATGCTGTGTCAAATATATCTATGAAAATCGGTTACTGAAATTTATTTCTTAACCTAATACTAAGACACATAACTTTTTAAAACATACACTTTGAATTCAAGTACAGTTGTCTAGAGGGCGCTTTTTTAGTTTCAAATTTTACTTCCAATTTTCCACAAATGTGTGTAACGTCCATGACGTTTTGTACTATTTTTTTCCTGCAACTACACTATCATGCATTTGATTTTAATCACATCTAGTATGTAATGTTAATATACATAGATGGAGATAATAACATGTGAAAAAAATAATTATAGGAATTAGAAATATGCTAATGAGCGTCATGGACGTTACCGTCATGGACGTTACGTCATGGACGTTACACATTAAACTCCCCCGGTAAGTGGGTATTATGGGATGTTTGTTATGGTAATGTTTTATATTCATGTTTTTGATGTCAGAGAATCTGTTCTTGAAGTTTTCATGACACTTGATAATTAAATTCTTAAATATTGAATTACCATTTAAGTCAAAATTGGGCACTAGGGCGCATTTAACATCATTTCTCGCAATTTTTTTTAATTAATAATTATAATTTTACTGCTCAGTTTCACCCTCCTATCACTTTAGTTTGTGAGTAGGCCTATAAGTTTATTTCTTGGAAATAGTCCCATTGAATTGTACAGGGGAAAAGTGCATTCACCCCTGTGCTTTTCAATAAGCACATCCATGCAATATTCAAATGAATGTTACAGACAAACTAATAAAGATAAGATGCCAAATTTAGTGAGCATGTCACTTATTTGGTTATCTTTATAGTGGTATATGTAAGAGTAGGTTTATTCAAAAGCGTGTGTGAAAAAAATAGGAAAGCGCCCTCATACCCAAGTTTTACCTAAAATGCTTATTTTAGATAATAAAATTAATCATGTAACCTTCAAAAAATTATTCTATGGTATCAAACAAACTGATAAGCAATGCAATAAGCACACACCTAAGGGTTATCAATTTTGAATGAGCGAATGTTGAAAATTCAAATTATGTAACGTCCATGACATTTACACAAATGTAACGTCCATGACATACATTAGGAAGAGTTTCTATATTATAAGAAGGTGCTTTCCTCTATTCTTATTCAAAGTTAAATAAAGTGTTACCATAGTTAAAATACTAAACAGGAATAATGAAACTTGAGATTACAACTTCAGAGAGTTTTTGGTTATAATTGATGTCCAAAAAACTGCTTGTCCATTTTCGTAACGTCCATGACACCGACTTCTATAGCTCTTTTCTTGTTAATTAACTAGAGCTTTCTAGACGTTTGATGTTCTTGTTAAACATTGGTATGTTAACTATCAGTACCAGAAATAAAATGAACTTCCTAAGCTTTCAAGTATGTTGGAATACATTTTGAATGCAGAGAGGGTGGGAAAAATGTAATGTCCATGACGGTGGAATTGCCCAGATCACAATATACCACAACTTTCATCATACTTGCACTTCCATAAACCACAACTACCACAAAATTTGATTGTGGTATATCAGGTTTCAGGTTTCAGGTTTCAGGTTTATTTCCATCTCATTGCACATACAGTAAATATAAATATTGTAACAAATATAAAATATGAACATGAAATTTAATAGAACAAAAGACTGATTTAGATATAAATAATATTCAATATGCAAGAGATGTGGATGCCACTTAAAACGCAGGGCGTGTAATTAGTGGCACCCATGCGTAAGTTACACATAAACAACATAATTATGAAACTTAGTTTGAAAAAGGTATAAACATACAATCATAAATTATAAACACACGGGGAAAAAATAAGGGTGCTGACCAAAATTACAATTATTAGATTTGACAAAAAAAATAGATATATTGTGGTATATGCTTAGTAGTTAGATAAATCATAACTATATACCAAATTGGAGTAACTCATCATATACCACAATATACCACAGTAATAAACAACAACAAGCTCCACCATAGGCCACAATGTACATGGCCGCCAAGAGAAATTGCGGGCCCAGGGGAACCTTGGTGTTATAGGCTTACATGGCGCGGGTCGGGTGCGAGATGTACGTGAATGTACCACACTTTATATGTCAATGATAAGATCACATACCGCAAACTACCACAAAATATTGTAGGTTCTGTAACTATCATCATATACCACAATATACCACAATATTACATTGTGTGGTATTTTGTGGTCTAGAGCCTTGTTAGGGTTACGAAACTTCATTTCAAGTAGAACATTTTTACTTCTATAAAAGCCAAGATACATTATAATAGTCTACAATTAAAATAGATTTTAAAGAAATATTTTGACAAAACTATGTTTACAATACAGGCTTTTTAGATAGCATTTGTTGTTTAACAAAATTACTTCACAATTGAACAATAAACTTATTGATTGCAATGACATACACAAAAAACACATGTCTACAGTAAAAGCACAAACTACAAGAAATATACTGATAAATTAGTTCTTAACTACAAGAGATCTCCACAATCCAACAATGATGAATTAGTTTATCACCCGTCCATGTACCAAGAAAGATAAACTTATTGATTGCAATGACATACACAAAAAACACATGTCTACAGTAAAAGCACACCTACAAGAGATATACTGATGAATTAGTTCATAATTACAAGAAATACATTGATGAATTAGTTCATCACCCATGGATGCATTAAGCAAGAATGACCAATTTCAGATTGAGCTAAAGCAACTTCAGTTACTGCCAATCAACAACCACATCAAACAACTACACCCTCTTTCTACATCATCAGAACCAGGGACTGACTTTTAAGGAGAGTGAGAGCGATATCTCCCCTACAGCTCTCCTTAAACGCTTTTTAGGAGAGTGATTTAAAGCTCCCCTTGGGAATCTGTTCTTTCCCTGGTTAGCAGTGGTAAATGCCATGAACCGCTCCCCTCAAAACTCTCCCCGATATGACCAGGAGAGCTTTTTACCTAGCACCACCTTATTTTAAAAGTCAGTCCCTGCAGAACATTATTATTATCAAACACTTGATCCCTATGAAATAGCCAAAATACAATAAATATGAAATATTTAGGCAAATCTAATATAGTTATTTGGAGGGCCTTATCTTAATTATGTTAAACATAAATCATCATACTTATCAACTACACTTAACAACTTAAATACATTTATCAACTACTTGAATTCAATCTATAATGTGAGAAATATTACGAGCCCTACAACTGCATCATGTTGGAACATTAGACGAGTTACCCTTTTAGTCGCCTCTTGAAGGGCTACAACGGGTCAATTCTTTACCCCAAACCGACAGGGGTCCCTTTTAGTTGCCTCTTACGATATGCAGGGCTACATCGGGTCAATTCTAAACCCCGGGGGCTGTGTTGCATGAGCTGACTCATTTGTTGGCGATCCTGTCTTATGGGTCCATGATCATATATAGGGAAGAAAAAATTACTTTGCCATCAGATTTAATAATGCAGGCGTCATTTTGAAGCGTGGACCCACCCTCCTCACGGTCGCCAAATATCGACGCCGACTCGACGTCGAAGCTTCAGGTCAATATATTTCTTGCTATAGTGAAGTCCTGGCGTTCTTTTATTTTCATTTGGTGAAGCTTTACCTGTAAGGTTTTTGAAAGGGGTGAAGCTTTGACGTGTGATTTGTGATTCCTGGTGATAAGACGTCGAATCCATTACGTCGGTCGCGTCGAAAACATGTCAAAATCGTGCATTTCCTCACAAAGTACCATGAAGAATCGCCGCCGTCCGGTGGATACCGACACAGAGAGTCGGCAGCACTTATGAAACTAAGAACAGATTTGGTGTAGTTATTGTTATCAAAATCAATAATTGTTTGCGACGCACGGGGGTATCCACTTACCACGCTGCCAACAAGTTTGAAGTGGTACACCTATAAATGGGTTGTATTGAAACTGAAAGAGTAAAAGATAATCTTTGGGATAATCCCAGATCATGACTGATCAACGTTTAGCTTTATGTCTACCTCACTGTTTTGTATAACTTTACTTTTAAAAAATCGATGTGAATTGACTTGCGATCAGCTGATTGTCGGAACTAACCATTGGCTGTAACGTTAATGGACTTTCTCATTTTATTTCCAAGGGATGAAAAAGAGTAAATATTTAATCACATAGACCTATTAAAATTAAAACAAACCTGTATGAACTATAGGGTAGGCCCCCTACATCAGATAAAGATGAAAAATAAATAACAAAATGCTCGTCTCAAGCTAGAAATTATAAAATTACCGGTTTTATCATTTCAATAACAAGGACCACCCTTCCATCACACCACCTTAGTCGGCGGCAACCACAAAGCAAAGGAAAAGTAAAGCGGAATAAACGGAAGGAACAATACATAAAACAAACAATATATGGACATGGAATAAAGAAGGATGAGCGATTTGATTGCAGTTAAAATTGATAACCTATAGTCCTATCAGGTAAAGATTTGTGTGAAATAGAGACCATGAATATTTTCCACCTCCAGTTTCCAAAAATCCGACTCGCGAACGGAAAGAACGTAACCAAACCCACATGGGCTAATGGGCCGTCATAGTCGAGGGTTTCCCAATTCGCTCATCAAGGGTTCCATACAACGTGCCTTTTGAGCTGCTATTTTATCGATACTGGTCTTCCCAAGATTTTAACTCCTTACAAAAAATTTTGATTATTCTTCGTATATTCAGGTTATTTTTCGGGTTTTAACTTAATATTTGCGTACACTGTGTTATTAATTTGAATATTAATCGTCACTGCTCTTGAACGAGCTTGGTGTGAAAACTGGAGCTTGATGTAGAAACTGTCAATCATCGAGACGTAATATGCTTATGTGTGCCTCCATAAGACAGCACATATCGATCGTCTTGTTGCCGATTGATCCTGGAAAGACCCTTCTTATTAATCCGATTGTTGTGGTTTAGCTTCAAATATTATGAAATATGGGAAAGTTTTTGACAGCACTTAATGATTTTTCCCGGCTAAAATCAGTGTCAAATGTTGATTTAACCAGAGAAGATGGTTTCTTTGAACGACAATATGAATTACTGGAATCAACTTTACAAAACCTTGACAAAATATACGGCTTCGGGGAAAAATGCCGAAAAGATGTAATGGAATACACAACATTATAGGAGGCCCTCGTAACGGAATCAAGACACATTTCAGCAACATCTAAGGTAAATTTGGAATCATTAGCTATCATTTTTTGGGAACCAAGGAATTAATCCATGGACTCCGTTTTTTTTCAGGCGAAATAGGTACAGCAAATAAAAGTATATTTTAATTTCAAACGTAGGACATCCGATTACCCCCAAATATGAATTGCGATATTACCGTGAACGGCGGAAAACTGTCCCCCCTTACACTTAGTAAAACCCTATCCAATCCAAAAATATTATTTATATGCTTGCAAATATCTAAATGTAAACAAATAGTATTTCAGCATGTTGTGAATAAGGTTTGTTTAGTATATACCTATACTTCAGGCCTTGTATAATAACTTTGCCAAAAAAAAAAGAAGAAAACAATCAATTGAAACTATCAGTAATTCTGGCATGTCCATCTTGCACATACACATATACATACCACAGACACTGGCACACAAAAAGTATCTCGCATGTTTTGCGATCAGTATTGTGGCAAAGTCAGGACATTTTGAAATTTCGAAGTATAAATTTTTGTTGGCCTATGTTTCCTCTTTCATTTACTAGTGGTTGTAAAAAAAGCATGCAGAAATGGCTAGATGAGATAGAAACGCCCGAAAGACGGTAAACCCCAAAACCAAAAGTTGCAGTTTTTGGATTTTTCAATGGGGCCATCTGCATGTACGGGGACACGAACACGCGGACCCCACAATCAATATTGCAGTAGGCTTTCTCGCTCATTCAGTCGAAACCTTTTGTGTAAAAATCAATACACACGTATAATTGCGTTGTTACCACACAGTGACCATTGAAAAATCCAAAAACTGCAACTTTGGTTGGGGGGTTTGCGTCTTTCGGGCACTCTAATCTCGGCCATTTTTGAACGTTTTGTTACAAGTGGAGGTGTTAAATGAAAAAGAGCAAAGAAATAGGCAACAAATGTACATTTCGAAAACTTTCAAAGGGTTCTGACTTTGGCCACAATATATCGAAATCATGCCGAGATACTTTTTGTGCCAGTTGTATACACCTACACAAATACACAGAACACATACCTATACCTACATACAAACAACATGCGCGCCCACGCCCAACCACCACACAATGCAAACGGCAAAAAAAAATCTTTGGAGGTAATTTTTCACTCTTGTCTCTTGGAACATCAAAAGACACACACACACAGCCACACACACATTACACCCTAACATTATAAATTACACACACTCCCACACACACACACACGCTCGCACCCACCGCACAATGAAACGCAAATAATCTTTAGATGTAGTTTTTTCACTCTTGGAAATTGGATTTCATCTGGAAATTTGACCCCAAGAGTGAAAATTAACTCTTGGAAAAATCCTTAACGAACCAGTGGTTTGATCATCATCCCACCCAAAATTAAGCTCTCTTGCCAATGCTTACCTTTGAGAGTTGCTTATATTTGAATAGTCCCCAACTGCATAGTATGCAACAGGTACACTACTTTTTTGAATGAGTTGATCAGGAAATTGCTCAGGTTTTATTAAAATCATGCATGTATAACCTGGATGCTTGTCACTTTGCCAGTACATAACCAGTACATTCGCATGCAGTGTGTTTGATATTGTGCAGTTCTAATAGGATGTTGCTCCTAGGCAATTTCCACATAAATTTTTGCTCATAGTTAGTGAACACTAAGAATAAGCAAAGCATGAGATCACTGTATGTACTCATGCATAAGAAATTCTATAATGATACTCTCATAAATCCAGGTATTTAAGGGTTTCTTCTTTGCCTGCTTGGCTTCATAGTTTCGGAACCTTCTGTAATTAGTGGGTTATGGGCAAGGCTTAAATTGTTTGGTCCATCATCAGGGGTAGTAGCCAAAATTAACCCAGCCAACAGTTCTTGAATGAGGTTTAACCAAGCTAATGTGAATAGGAAATTTGATAAGCTTGGTAAACCACACCAAAAAACATGTGTTGTACATTGTAAGGAGTTAACAATGTAGTAACCAAGTACTACATGTAATTTGTACACAAACATAAATTTAATATCCATGGTCTTGTGTCCCGTATGCACGAGATATGAAAAACCATCCCCAAAATTTTAGCTTTGTTTTATATTATATTATATTTGATTTTCTTTAAAGTGGTCTCTATAAACAGGGGGTTTTTTTTGTGGCGAGCGTAGGTACCCAAGGTTAATTGCACTTCCTTCAAATTTTTTTTTTTTTTCCCCCCCAGTGTGGATCCAAAGACCTTAAAATATTGGTCTTTGGTGGGTCTGATCCCTCCCTTCTTCCATCAGAATAGCTTGGTTTAAAACCCTTTTTTTTCTTGTAGAGTATTGCATTGCATTTTGATAAAATTACATTACTGTCTTATAAACACGGAGGTTACATAATAACTCAAAAGGATGATCAAAATGCAACATGATCATTTTTAGTTACTTTATTTATAAAACCATGTCAAACGCTAACAATTGCAAACCTGGACTTGTCTGGAACAAGGAACAGTTTAACATTAGGATAGTGTTTTTTAACAGTTAACAAGGGTAAGTAAAAGAGTTGTAGTAAAACAGGTTTTGTATACATATAATAATCTTTGTTTTTTATTGTTTATCACACAAAAATGTATCTGAAGGAACATTGGATTAAAACAATAAATAATTTAATTACTTATTTTTTGTTATTTGATTGATTGTTTGTTTTGTAAGAGTGTGGAATTCCAGATTTGATCATAATTGTAGTCATGGTCTTGTAATAAATGAATAATGGTGAAGTATGATTGTGACAGACGAGAGTTTGAAATACATCAAATAATAGTGAAGGGGAAACAGTGGTGAAGCTTAAACTATGCAATGGCAAGGATGATGATGAAACAGTAGGAAGCTTGAATATGTAATTTCAGTATGGTGAAAGGTGGTTGAAGCTCAGATCTGCCAAAACTTTGACAAAAAGTGAAGCGAACCTGGAAATAAATCAAAAGGGTGAAAGCCTGCTGCCTGGATTAACAAATTTGCAGATATAGTTGATACCGTGCCTTGGTTTTTTGTAAACAAGTGAAGTGACGTGATAAAATAAATTGGCCCAGGTGAAGAAGGTGATGACGTGAGGAGGGTGGGTCAACGCTTCAAAGTGACGCCTGCATAAGCTAGCCGACAGGGTTTTAAACAGCACTTTTGAAAAGTGCTAAAAACATCAATTTTCGGCAATCGGCAAGGTTTTTGGCTCGAAAAAAAAACAACTAAAAATGTGTCCCTTTAGCGTAGACCTGTTCGACATAGCATAAATCCATTCCATACTAGCAATAAGGTTAAATTGTTGGAAGGAGGGGAGGCTTTTGTTAGCCTTTGATTTATGAGGGAATTTAAAATGGTGGTAAACACCACAACAAGGTTTTCAGACAATCCACCTTTTCTATCGGTGAAAACATTTCGATCCCAGAACAAATGGGCGTTCTGAGTGGTTCAGAAGTCTGAAAATCTTTCGGAGGGGAGGAAGGGACTAGAGGTTTGATTCGTCGGAACTAATTGTTTTGGACTAGCGTATCAATGATCGCTAGACAATAAACAGTTCCAATAATTGTAATATTATGGCATCAATCTTTTGAAAATTTGGACAGAAATTTGGGCCATTGCAACTGTTTGTGGAGTCCAGCCATTTAAGTTGTGTGAAAGTTTTGAGATGTACATGTATATTTCCTAAATAAAAAGAAAAAATAATTTTTCTTTGACATTAAAATAGCATCTATAATCTAGAGAGTCTGTAGAATAATTGTCGTACCATTTGTAAACCGATGCTACAATTTGTTCCCAAAAAAGTTCATGTCAACATGTACAAGGCTGCCAAATTGCAGCCCAAGTAGACACAACAGGGTAAGTTTTCACCTGGAAATGTCATAATGTGAATTTTAAACTGGAAAAATGGTTATCACATGATGCAGAAGACTCTCAAGAATGCCTAGTGCCTACAATTTAAATTTACTGCAAATAATGAATATTTAAGCAACCTTTGCAGCTGTAAAGTTAGTAGAGCGAAGCTGACTGTGTATCTGCTTAAAATGCGCACCTTTTACTGTACACAACACCGTCATGATAGATAGTCTATGATAACAGCAGCCAAAAAAAAGTTAAGATATCAGTCATGTGATCATCAGGACTATACAATAAACGGGAACGTGTGGATCTGCGCTACATGCGCATTTAATTTTAGCCTCATATTTGCCCATCCGTACCCAGAATGCATCAAAGGTGAGGGAGTTGTACTGTTACATGTCGAGGCTCGAGAGCCAATCTTGACAGCGGCTGCTAGCATCAATGCGATTCAACTGGAAAGTGGGACCAAAAAAAAGGTAAAATTACTTTTTGAAACAATATTAAGTTTTGTAAAAATAGTGATTGGATCCAAAACACATTTAGAGGAGCTATTTGACCTGATGATGCTAAGATTTACTCAACTCTGGTCCGGGCCCAAGATGTTTGTAAGAATGATCGGGCCCCATTTATTGTATTCCTTTTCTTGTAGCCCAGCCAGTACTGGCACGTCTGTGTCAAAGTATAAGTACAAATTCGCGAAAAAACAAACAAACAAACAATAACCAAGGACAGTGGGGGAATGCCACAAGAATTTTGTAGTATGTCACCCTATGAATTAGGCAGCCTCACGGAATAAAGTTAAAAGTAAACTGTCTGCATGAAATATGATGTTGATAGCCTGAATCAGCCTGAAGGATCATGTGCCATGGGATGGTGGCAGAATACTGACTTCATGCCAATTCTTCTCGGAATGACATCGTTCTATGTGAGTACACCCATATGAAACGGTCATTCAAGGTAAAAGTGTCCCCGTAACAAATACAACTTCTTTGCAATATATTCTGGCGTCCGCCATCTTGCCGGTACTTCTGCACAGCGTCACCCTCAAAGTTATGTCTATGTAGAAATTAACACAAGTTCTTCAAAAACACATGCAGTCATTGTCAATGTTGTTCGCTTCCATCTGAGGAAGTGTTCATAAATAATCAGGGTGAGGAGCGTGTGGGGGAAAAGGGCGGGTGACACGTGTACAAAGCCATAGACGATTCGCCGGGCATAGTAATTGAGAGTGAGATGAATCTTGAAAAGAAAAGCCAAAAAGTTTAATCAAGCCTCGGTTGAAAAATTATCTAGACCACCTAACGGAGAGTTAAAATGCATACAAAAAAAAAAAAATTTGTTTGTTGTTTTTAGGCCTTCGATCGTAATTTTACATAAAACAAACGAAATAAAACCCCAACCTAAATTTTAATGGCCTTCTTTAATACATTAGAAAAAAATTACTTTCAAATGTTAAAAAATAAATTTTTAGCTGTCTTTTCAGGATTAATATTATGCCATAGCAATAGAGCACAGTAAGTAAGTAACCTGCTTGCTTATGCAGCATGACGTTATCGGGAATGACGTTAGCGGAAAACAGCGCCAAGTACGACCCGGGGCGATTCCATAAGTAACGGATTCATGCAGATCCAGTGCTTTGCAGTCAGTATGCCTCCACTTCGTTGAGCGAGTGTCCTATCACGATTTATTTAGGATCCCTGGTTGGCATGGATATAAGAGGGAGGTGTGAGACACTGCGGTACAATGACAACATTTGATGCCCACACAAATGTTGGATTAAGAAAGAGCGTCCACCCCCCGCGCCCCCCGCCACCACCCCGACACAGCACCCCAGACCCCACCCCGCAGTTTTGATCTACGGTACACGACACCCAAAAGCATGCAAAGGACTTCAGCGGGAAAAAAGTAGCAGATCGATGCAATCCTTTGGACTTCTCGAAGGCCTTTGATCGAGTTGCCCCACAAACGTCTTCTTTTGAAACTCCACCACTATGGGATCATAGGTCAGCTATACTTTCTTGGATCAAGACTTTTTATCGGACCGTACACGCAAGGGGAGAAAGAGCAGTGTTGCCAGTGTGATATCAGGGGGTACCCCAAGGTACTGTCCTGTGGCCCTTATTGTTTTTGTTCTTCAGCAATGATCTGCCTGAGTATGTTTCATCTAATATTCATCTCTTTGCTGATGACAGACCGATTCAACCCCATGGTGACATCACTATCCTGGAAAAGGACTTGGCCAACCTTCAGAGGTGGGAAAAGAAGTGGTTAATGGCTTTCAACGCAGATAAATGTGAAGTGCTTAGAATCTCAAACAAGCGCAACAACATCCTTGGAGAAACTCCTTATTCTATGTATTCACGGGATTGCTCTTCGCACTGTAGATGAGAAGCTATGAGACAAAGTACCTATAGCGTCACTATCCATTGTAATCTCAGCTGGAAACCCCACATCCAAAAACATCTGTAAGAAAAGCAACAGCACCCTAGGCTTTCTTCGCCGAAATCTGAGGAAATGCCCGGCAAAAATCAAGGAACAGGCCTATAAGACATATGTTCGATCCACCCTTTAATATTCTTCATACCAAGTAGGACCTGATTTCCCAGATTGATATGGTGCAACGGCGTGCCGCAAGATTTGTAATGAATGATTACAAACAGAAGAACAGTGTCACCCAGATGTTACATCGACTTCATTGGCAGACTCTTTGTGAGCGTCGCGCCCCAAGGTCATCATGCTGTATATGAATTGAATCGTTGAATTGTACACCTGCTGCTCCGCCATATATATATCCTTATTCAGACCAAACTAGGGGCCACCACCAACAGCTGCAACAACACCGCTGTATTATTCTCTCTTACCAACACAGCTTCTTTCCAACACTCTTAGAAATAAAGGTTCAACATAGAACCCTTTTTGTCCTGTATTTTTCACCCTAAGCACGGCTAAGGTTCTATAAAGAACATTAAAAGTTCTATGAAGTTAGTTGTTACTTAAACCAAAGTTTTAAATCCGGTTTTGTCCCCGCTAAACGAGGGTGGCCGGATACACCTCACACTCAGCAATACTGCTTGTGTGAGGATTTATTGGAGCAAAAGATAATTGACCGGATGCCCTTCCTGACGTCCATCCACAGTTTTCGGCGGTGGGCCTAGCCTTTGGGCAACCACGCCCACCATGCAAGTCAGCATGTGCTGGATGGCCGCCATTAGCTCTCCATCTGACGCCCTTGTAGGTAGATCTTCTTTTTCATTCTACCAGTGGTGACGGTTTAGCCGCCGACAACTCGGCCCTGGGACAGGTAGTACTGGTTACCAGGATACCAGTAGCAGGCCCTCAAAGGAAACCTGACCTGACCATGAAGAACCTTCAAGATTTAAATAGGCCTAGGAATATTCTTTTTGCATGTGTTCAAATATATTTTGAAAGGTTAAGCAATGTGAAAGGCAGTGATGAGCTTTTGAGTCTAAAATATTTTTGTGGCCAAATAAAAATCATTTCTTTCTGTTTTACCAAGAACCTCTGAATGGTGCTTTGTTTTAGGGTTCCTAGAGTTTAAGGTTATACAAAGAACCATTTTCATGGCTACATAACCTTTTTTGGTTCTATAAAGAACCCTAACAAATCTTCAAGGGGGTTCTTAATAGAACCAAAAAGTTCCAAGAAAATGGTTATTTGTAGAACCTTAAAACTCTAGGAACCCTTAAACGCATGTTAATAAAGCACCCTTCTGAGGACGACCGTAGGTTCTTGGGGCTATGAAATGATTTTGGAACCAAAGGGTTTCATGTTGCTAAACCTTTCAAAATATATGTGAAACATACAAAAAGAACTTTCCTAGGCCTATTTAATTTGGAAGGTTCTTCATAGAACTTTTGAATGTTCTTTATAGAACCTTAGCAGTGCTTAGGGTAAAAAATACAGGACAAAAAAGGGTTCTATGTTGAACCTTTATTTCTAAGAGTTAAGTGTCATCTGCTTCTGGAACACCCTACCAGCCTCAGTGGTCTCAGCTCAGTCAATGGAGATATTCCGGAGCTGGGAGCCGCCTGAAGTCACTCACACTCCGCTAGCCAGCCACATGGACCTTTTAAAAAAAAAAAAAAAAAACTTGCACCAGTCTTTTGTTTCTGCACATTTTGTTGATATTTGTTCCTGTGACCAAGCATCTTTTGCACCATCAAGTACGACAATACACTACTGAGTGATGTACTGATTGGAAGATAGAGAGATATATAGATACAAAATGCCCATAGACGATTTCGATCAGGTCTGCTAAATTTTATGTAATTGCCTAATTATCATTTGCGTATATTTTGGTGAAAAAAAAATCAAATTGGCCATGGCAATGGCGTTTTTATGCTAATTATCATAAATAAGCATTTTAGTGGTGCTATTTAAAACTTGTTTTGCACCTTAAATCGTACTGGAGTAACTTTTTTTCATTTTTTATTGCAGCAATGTAAATGTATTTATTTTCAACTATTATGAGCCAAATTTTATGGAAAAAGTCCTTTGGGAAAGTGGTTTCCATTTTTTTTTTGGGGGGGGGGAGATTTTATGCGAATCCCCAAAATAGATTTTTGGACCGCCATTTTAAATCGGCACAGTCGATTTTCATTGTTTTTTCCCTTTTATGTGGTCGTATTGATGTACCCCGTCAATGACCAGAGTTTCCAATGGCAAAGTGGTTTTCAGGGGGGGGGCATGCAGTGGACCCCCTATACACAGGAGCGCAAGACCTTAGGCCTATATACGACGGTGCAGTATTTTAGAATCCGTAATATCAACATGATCAAGACATGATCAAGAAAACTGTACGTTATTTTAATTTCTAGCAAAAAGTATAGGCCTACTTGCAAGAATAGTTTGCTAAAGTTTCGATCCCCGGGTTTCAATCACGTATATAGTCCAGGCTACAGATACATTGATAACTAATATCAACCTTGTTTTATTAGATATAATGTTTTTCAACGGTTTCTAGACCAACAATTGATTTTTCATGCTGATTCTGAATCCGATGGATGCCATGCCAGGCCCGTAGCCAGGATTTTGTCTGAGGGGTGCGGATTTTTCCAAAAGTGGACCGTTTCCCAAAAATGTGGACCTTTTCACAATAGAGGGGTATTTGGCAAAAGTGGACCTTTTGCCCAAATATTGCCCTTTTTGACTAAAACCCCTATTTCCCCCTAGCTCGCTTCGCTCGCACACATCATTTTTGTGGACCTTTTTGGAATTTTGGAGATTTGGGTGGGTACATCGCACCCCCGCACCCCCCTGACTCCGGCTCTGATGTCAGACGAGAAACCTTGAGCATTTTTGTAGAAACTTACGCAAAAAATAAAAATGGCCACCAAAACACAAAACTTTCATATGTTGTTCACTCAAAAGTTGTAATTTTTCAGCCTGCCTCGTTGAAACATTCATTGTGACAATTAACATATGATTCTGTAACCACGCAATTGATTAATTCAATATGGCCGCCAATACAATAGAGTGTCTGATCGTGATCTACTTGTATTTTGGTAATTTGGTATTTATCCTGGTGTTTTGACAGCCAAGACCCAAAAAGAAGTATTTTTAAAAAATGTGAATTCCTTCATTATGGCATCCAAGATGGCTTCCGATACTCTAAAATGGCTATAATTGATAAATGTGTCTAACCTTGTACTGCAATGTTTGTGTAAGTCAATCAGATCGGTCAAAAATAAGTAAATGCTGTTACCAACTGCTTCTCCACAAAAATAGCCTGTGTAGGTAAACTGTATACTAGAGTGTGGGCCTGACGTTTCGATCCTAGCAGGATCTTCATCAAAGGCAAACTGACAAAACAACAGATAAGACAAAACCATATATATACACAAGGAACAAAAGACAGGGAGGGGTGATGGGTAAAGGAACTGGGAGGAAAGCTGAAAAAAGAGAACAATGGAAATTAATGAACAAAGACATGTGACGATAACGGTTATCTCCCTCTTTCTCTCTAGAAAGTCTCAACGAAGAGGTCAACAAACTTGAGGGTGAACTGCGGGCCAGCTGTACTGTTGACCAGTGGGAACGATATACTAACAAAATTGATTTCACTTTATTAAACCGGAAATTGAACTCACCCTACAGAAGGAACAGAAGAGATCGGCGATCTATGTGGGAGAAGCGGAGACAGCAGAACTACCGCCGCGCCGGTTCAAACGTACTCTCCCCCTGATCCTGAACCCCCTTCCTCCACAATTGTTAACCTGTCATCTTCTACCCTAACTAACGCTGAACATAAACAACTTCTTTCCAGGGGCCCTTTAACTTTTGTCCCACCCCTCAGAAGTGAAACCAAGTGGGTAGAAAAACTCAGCCAGGATCTAACTCGCTACTATCGCACAGGATACGACTCCGTGAATATTTTCTTGATAGTCCTCCCCTCTGAGAGACCCAGCCCTTCGCACTTAAAGTTCCTGGGTACCTCCCCAAGGAACAGGGTTCCTTCGTTAGAAAACATAGGTGCAGGTGTGGTTCCCAGGTTATAACTCTCAAATTCTTTTCCACAGGTCACATGATAACCTCCCTCATGATGAGACGTCAAGTCTTGCCTCTTCTTAGGTCCGCAGAGAACATCATCATCAAACCAGCAGATAAAGGGTTCAGCAGAGTAGTTGTCATGATCGACAGAAGTACAATCGACGAAGCAATGCGCCATCTCAACAACCCGTGATTAACTATACCACTCGTGATTTGATCCCACACAGTTTTCTTCAAACAGATACAGCACACTCTTGGATGATATGCACACCCGTGGTCAACAAAAACTTTTGATAAATAAAGCTTCATCAATTTCTTTTATCCCACAGATTGCAAAAGCTGCAAGGTTCTTACCACCCCCCTCCCCAAGATTCACAAGCCTGGTAACCCTGGTAGGCCCCATTCATCTCTGGCAACAGTTCACCGACAGAAAAACATCTCACTCTTGTGGACCATTTAATTAAACTCTTGTTCCAAAGGGCTGACCTCCTACATTCATGACACTCCCGACTTTCTCAGGGAACTGGAAGCTATCAAGGACCAGGTTCCAAGCACCGCCATCATTGGGACAATTGATGTCGCCTCCCTATACACACAATTATTCCCCACGATGAAGGCATCGCAGCCAGCTTTGCAGCTTTGGCCAGAAGTGGCCACACCACACCCCCATGATAATCGGGCCACTTGCATTGAAGCATGTACCTAAACTAAGAATAAGTTTTACATTATGAATGACCATTACTTGAAGGTTACATGGGCGGGGCGATGGGCACGAGGAGGGCGCCCTCGCTGGTTGCCTTTTCATGTCCAGCATTGAAGAGCAGATGCTTGCTGCAGCACAGTATCGTCCTTGGGTTGGTGGAGATACCTCGATGATGTATTTTTCATCTGGACCAGCGATGAGGAGAGCCTCATCACATTTACTAACCATATCAAATTCTTACAAAGACCATTAAAATTCACTTTGAATATTCTCACCAACGGGTACATTCTTGATGTCACCTCATTCAATGGGCAAGAGAAGGCCACCCTCTCCAAGTGATTCTATATACCACGCCTACAGACACTCATCAGTATCTCCATTCCTCGAGTTGCCACCCTCGCCACGGTAAGACGGCATTGCTTACAGCCAGGCTCTTCGCCTTCGGCGCAATGTTCTATGATTCTAGATTTTTATACCATCCAGGGAATTTGAAGAAACACCTAGTGGCCAGAGGACACAGCTCCAGCAGAGTTCAACAAGCCACCCAGAGAGCCTACTCCACACCCAGGACTACAGCTCGTGCAGAGAAAACCCAGAAACCAGGGGATCCTACTACGCCCAAACTCCCCCGCTGTGGTTTACATTTTTCATCCCAGTCTTACTCCCCTGTGCCGTATTGCTAACACTAACCACCATATTCTTCACACTTCAGATAGCCTTCGCCGTGCTGTTCCTGACAACGCCCATCGGGCCTACTGACGTCCCCGCAATCTGCGTGACATGATTGTAAGGGCTTCAGTCCCCCCACTACCTGATACTTCTTCTCCTAAACAGCAAGGTACTTTCAAGTGCACAGTTCGAGATGTATCGGATGAAGGACCATATACAGAGATTGACTCGTTCACCAGTCACGCCACTTCGTACCAACTACAAGACCAGAGGCAACATCACCTGCAGTACTTCTAATGCCATTTATCTTATTTCTTGCAGGTGTGTGGATCCAGTAGTTGGGCAACCAAAGGCTCCTCTTAAGAGACGCTTCTATGGCCATAGGTCCACAGTAACACCAACAAGTTTGGAAACCGGTGGGTCAGCACCTATCACTTACCTAACCATACTATTCCTGATATGAATCTTACAGGGTAGCGAATCTCTTGGCAACCGCCCCGACACTATCCGTCTCAGCAGAGAAAGGTGTGGAGGAAAAGCTTCTTACTCACCATCCAAGCCCCAGGGTCTCAACATCCAGAAGGGAACGAACCTATGTCCCTTATTTCACGCATATTAACCAACCGTTTTTCAGCTTCCTCTTTTTCAGGTGTCTCTGTTTCTTTTTTTACCATGCTTACAATTTCTTCTTCATTTGGTTTTTTTATTAGCTTTGATTTTCTGTTCACTACATTTATTATTTTTTCATATTTTTATTTTTTAAATTTTATCACCATTAGCTTTGTTTCTTTTAGTTATATAATGCTGTTTAGGTTTTATGATTCCCATTCATTTTTCACTTTTTTTCTATTTCAAGGTTTCGCTCATTCCCCAGTCCTTCTTGCCCCATCCTTGATCATTAATGTCTTCCCCCTTCATCTCTCTTCATCATTTTTTCTCTTATCAGGTTTACCCTGTCCATGCACCGCTGATTTCCTGGTCATTATTACCCTCCCTTTGTTCATTAACTCGTATTGTTCTATTTTTCAGCAGGCTCTCCTAGTCCCTTTGCCCATCACTCAACCGGTCCTCCCCCTCTTCATGCCCCACTGTTTTCTTTGGTTATCTTCTACAATATCTTTTGTTCATTAATGTCCATTGTTCTCTTTTTTCAGCCTTTCCTCCAGTTCCTTTACCCATCAACCCTCCCTGTCTTTTGTTCCTTGTGGAATATATATGGTTTGTCTATATCGTTGTTTGTCAGTTTTGCCCTTTGAGGAGAATCCTGTTTTGGGTAGGTTTTAGGTCTACTTGGCATTCATATGGGATATCTGATAAATAATGACTCAATGACACTTAAAAGGTACCTTATTGGGATTTTTGTTAGTATTAATCAACTAAACAACCACAATATTATAATTTAGCCTACACTAGCGTGAATGAATTACTAGTCTTTACTCACTTGACATTTGCAGCCATATGAACCCCATCTAGGATACCATCTTGCAGATATAGTCATTTGATGATGTTTGATAAATAACCTGGCTTTAGATGAGTTATAGTGATATGCACATACATTCCAGCTCTTGTTCATGAATTTTGCTAATTTGGCAGCATCTTGAATGGTTTAGCGATTTGATTGATTATCAAATTATTGAAAGATATTCATAATGGTCTCAATCAACATATTGATTGCTAAAGCATAAGTATATATACCAAGTTACCATTCTACGGTCAAAAATAGAAACATATCAATGCTTGTTTGTAACTGGCGGCCAGATTGAATTGCTTCAATTGTAGTTATGAATCATCTTTTATTTGTCATCAATGGGTGGTTTTGACTGGACAAGGTAAAAAATTAACCAACTTTGAGCATTAACGGATGATTTTTACGAGGCGTTTTTGTGGCAATTTTTTGACTTTTTTTTTTTTTGCGTTTCTTCTTCGAAAATGCTCAGGTGTTCTCCTCGGAAATACTGGTCAGAAAAAAACCATTGAAAACACAAAGGCCACATGGTTCTGTAATTAAAAAAGTACGTAGTGCAAGACAAGTACCGACTGACCAGCAGGGGCACTAGAGATGGATCAAAAAAGATTCAACAGTGTATGCAATCCAAAGAAAAAAATATTTATTTTGCACACACGACATCCAAAGTGGGGATAAAAAGTTTTACTTACAAAGACATAAAAAACACCCAATGTTTCGAGTTTCTAAAAATCTCTTCCTCAAGGGAAACACCAACACAAAATTATAAGAGTGCTGAGGTAAAATTCACATCTTCACCACAGCACAGCTTGTATAGCAATTGCTTATGTTCTGTAAGATGGAGGGTCCCGTACAGGCCTACTAACGTTTGGATATTATTTTGCACCAACTGTCAATGTTTGACGTTGACCAAATGGTTATGTTAGGGCCCGGGGGGGGGGAGGCAATCACATATCAAATGGATAGGCCTATGGCCATATGGGTGATAAGGCTGGCGCAGGGCTGGTGCTTCGAACCCATTGGCATTCGGTGACAGAGCACTAAGAAAATAAGGGTCTTTGGGTGAGATACAGCCATGACAAAAATCCCCAAATAAGGGGTTTTCGGGTGACAAATTTGCAAAATGGGATCTTTTTAGAAAATTTTCAAAAATTTTCACTAAAAATAGGGGTTCCTTTTGAGGGAAAATTTTTCAAAGTTTTCCCTAAAATGAACTTTTACATGGATAACTCATATAAAAATTAGAGTGAATGCGAATTTTTGAACGGAAGCAATGGGAGAACCTAGTTTTTGGCTAAAAATGAATATGCATCCCCCGGTGCAAATTTAAAAAGACAGTCCCTAAGGTGTCATCATCATTGATGTATTTTCTGTCAAAAAGTCTTGTAACAGACTACCCTAACCGTAACTAACGTACACACTTTCAGTGTTTTTTAAATTTGCAACAAATTATCTCAGTATTATGACCTGTAATAGAAATAGTGAACGGCCAAGACTATTGTTTTCATCCATTTCCAACCAAACGTCCAATCTAAAATTGATTTGACAAGAAAAGAATCGAAGCAAGTTTTTTTTTTGAAATTAAAATACACTATTAGGGAAATGTATGAAATAAGCTTAGAAATATTCAATCAATTATCGATCGAGTGTTTATGTCTGCGGTGTTATGTCTTGAACTTTGAGCATTGAAACATAATTGAACAAAAAAAATGTAATTTTGTTTTAGATTAGTGTTTCTAACATACTAACGGTTGATTTTAAAAGAAGAAAATGCTGTTCAATTTTGACAGGTTGTTCATGTTTGACTAATCCACCATTAAAACCATTTCCCGAAAGCGGATGTAAACGTGCCCGAAGCTAAGGCTTCGGCACTCATTTTCATACAGGTGCATTTTGACTGTGATTGAAGTTGAACAGCCTGCATGTGTATTTCATTGACATCGTCTTGCTGGACGATTTCTGATGGATTGAATGGATATGAACACTTCACGAGCTAGCACGTAGGGTGAGTTTAAAATAAGTCCAACAGTCTAACAGAGGTGGTTTTAATCCTCATTTGATGAGAATTTTAAAGGGATTAGCAGCGATTTGTTATCTGAAACATAGCCCCAGGTTGCTCTGGCTTTTTTCCGCTACGAGCCCTAGTTCTGGTAACCACAACCAGAGGTCACATTATCTTTTTAACCTACTCTTATCATCTACTGAAGAGGGCCGTCATGTAATGTCATCAGTGTTTAGATAATGGCGACCCTCTTGTTTCAGTTACTGGAACTACGATTAGCCCCTACTTGGACGTGGGCCAACGCTACGTGAACGCGTCTATCCTGAAACGATAGGTCTCGTTCCCAGTTCCGTAACGTACACTAGAGGTCTTTCACATACACATTTTATGTCTGACTTTAACATTGGACTGGACCTCTATTTACGACAATAGGCTAAATTCGGGCCAAGCGTGAAAAAACAAATACCTGTTCCTGGTACGATCCTCAAATACACAGTGATTGTGACTTTTACCGACCTCTCACCAAACAAAAAATGTTACTTACATGATCTTGAGAAACTCCCTACAGATAGTGCACTTATGTGTTGATTCGATCTTGATGATTCTGTTAAAAAAGATTTACTTTTACAATCCATTTTTTCAATCCAAAATTACTTGGATGTATTTTTGCTGCTATACAACAGCTTCCGGTAGGTCAGCAGTCCTGATGTCAAAAGTTTACGGCAGTCCGGTAAATACGAATCCTGCCTTTCTAAAATTGAAAAAAAACTCGGTTTGCAAATTCTCAAGACTGAATAATATCGAAAGGCATTGTGGGAAACAGAGATGTGGCCCGTAGCTATTGCGTGTTTCACTTTTTCCAGTCTCTGCAACACCGACGTCCCAGACATAACGTTCAATTTTCTCGCTAGGTCTTATAGGTTCAACCCAATTACGATACATATTCAAAACAAACATAGAATGACCCCATGATGCAAAAAAATCATAGAACCCCTTCCGTTTCCGGAGATATTTGGGATTTAGTTTCATAGCATACATTCCTATGACGACTGATAACTTTAATCTCTCGCGCAGACCTAATTTAGATAATATCTTATGCGTCTGTGGCACAGACTTCACCGTGGGAATACTTACCAGACCGCCGTAGGGTTCAATTGAAGCATGGACCCTAAGGCCGACTGACAAGAGAATAGAAGCATTAATGTAATAAATTGAGTAGCTCATGATCGCGGTAGGACGTGCGTAGTGTTCACGCTATATGTCAATACGTAATACTGCATAATTAGGACCGCGTCCGGAGCGGCGCTATCACTACAATATAATCGTGTATGGGTATTTCTCTTGCCTAAAGCTTTATACACATGCTTCCAGGCAAAGCGAGCGATTGTCATGCGCAATTACCGAGACTTTGACCCAAGATCAATTGTTGCGCATGCTATGCAGCAGAGAGAAATCGCTCGCTGCGACTGGAAGGATATCGTGGGCTTTTTGAATGTTGACAAAATGGTCGCACATGTATGGACCTTTCACCTGTATCAGTGTCACTTGGATTTCAGGTTTGGACTTAGGCTTGTGAAGTGAATTCGTCCTTGGAAAAGTGCATCAATGTGCTCTTTTAAGTTTAGTACTTCTTCTGCAAAACTACACAAAAAACATTTAAGGGTGCTTGTTCTACCGATGTCTTACAGCCCAAAAAGTAAGTAAACTTTGCTCACATGGACTCATGTAGAGAAGCATTAGTTGAGACAAAATGTTTCTACATCCGTGCCCGGGAGTTCAAGTGCATGACTTAGGGCCAGTAAAATATGTCAGGTTGATAAAAGATCAGGCCAGTAAAGTCTGCTTAGCAGGACTGCGCTCGTTCCTGACGCCTCTAGCGTGGCACGTCGTCCGGGAGCGAGCTAGTGGGGCTATCGTAGCGGAAAAAAGCCAGAGCAACCTCGGGCTATCCGAAAACATCGAAAAAAAAAAATCATCAAAATTCATTATATTTTGTTACTGGCATGGATGTGCGACTTAACATGCACTGCAGGTGTTGGCTTTTAAAGACAAGGCAGTACTTGTTATTGATTCGTAATCTCTATACGGACGTGCGCATCAAAATTCCGACTTGAGATAAAAAAAAACTTCCCGGTGAATATCACGGAAAGAATTTAGTATTGCCCAGATACGGGAATCGGCAAAGCGTTTAACGGAATTAAAACGCATGTAAAGGTGCGGAACTTAATGGTGGCAGCAGCATACTAATTCATCCAATTATGGAAATATTTCAGGTTGGGATTATGCACCATGATCAATTACAGTTTGACCTTCCAAACACAAAAAATTGATTTTTGTTTAGTCTGTACTGGTGTAAACCAAAATAGCTGGTTAGTGTTTTTGAGACGCCGTCGGCTGTACTATGTTCTATTTGCGGGAGGACTGTATGACAATAGCCTCAAATACTTTATTTTTCAATATTTGGTGGTTTTGTTTCTACATCAAGCAGTTATATGGGAATAATGGGAATTTTACATGACTTATCGTTAATTTATGTTAAAAAATGTGTGTCTACAATTTTGTTCGCTTCTCTCCGCATTATCGCTGCTAATCCCTGTTGTATTATATAAAAAACATCCTGTTTCACTAAATTAGTGATATTTGTGTGACCATCCCTAGGTACTCTGTTCGAGGCTTTGAGTTCAAGTTCAAGGGTGACATCACTGTGCGTCTTAGTTTTCTTGCCCTAGTCTCTGCGCGTCTTAGTTTTATGCCCTGAAAAATGGTGCACTGACCCTCGGAATGAAGCATTTGCGCAATACGAATAGAAGGCTGCATTAAGGGAAAAAAAATGGGCATTCGTGATCCACAACCTTGTCCCCCTGATTACCTAAAAACAAAGTTTAGATTTTTATATCATCTGAACCGTTAGCCGTTATACTAGTAATCCTGGTACCTATCAGACATGCAATGCGGTCGGATGTCTGTAAGAAATTCAAAATTTTGTATTTTATGTCTGTAAACGGACAGAAATTACAGCACAGTGGGCCTATGGAAACGTGGGAAACTAACAATTGCTTAACACAAAACCGCAACGCAAGATCAGGATCAACTCAAAATAAAAGAATACGCTTTGCTCAAGGATATAGTGTGACCAGGGATAAAGCAGAAGGTGCTAGTAGAATCAAGAAATGCACCTTTAATCAAAAGCTCGTATACAAATGCAGAGAAGCATATGACATGGCCCTTGAACTTGAAAAAAAAATGAGGAAAGAGAAGAGGCTTAGCCTAGGCTAGTTGATTCAGACACACATTAAACGCTGTCACTCAGAGATTTCTTGTTGCGGCGCCCTCAATTTTCAAACAAATTGTGTTTTTTGCATATACATCATGCCTGTCCAGATAATAATCACTGTGGTTGTGAAATAAATTAAGCTCAAATCGAAGTCCTTCATATAGAAAAATGGCCAAAATTTGTGTAAACATTCTGGATTCGGAAATTTGTATACACGGTAGATTCCTAGGAACTGTTATACGGTGTATAATGTGTACTGAATGAAAACGAAAAATCCGATTCATCTCTAAATTGGAATTAAGCATTTAGGTGAGTATTTAAAGTGCCCCAGGAAATGAAGATGATAAATAACCTAAGTCCAATCTTTACGGGCATTCATTCCAATAAACAGGCACAACAAAAAAAGAATACACTACCCGTGACATCATTGGTGAAAATATTGCTTTTCAGTGCAGTGCCATGAATAGATTCAAACCAGTCACCTGGAATTGTCTAGTACTCTCTGAAAAAATCAATAGTTTCACCAATGATGTCATCACCAACTTCAAAATATTGAATGCTTCCTCGCCCCTCCTGGTAGACTTGACACAAACAACATCAATGTTATTTGCATTGCCTGGACCTTTAAGTTCTAGTTGATTAATTTTAAATACTGCACAAAAAATGGAAACTCTGAGTCAGACTTTAAAGGCGTGTTGTTCTGATTATCTTTGGGAACCCCCTGAATGACCCGGAAGTGGTTATCGAGTTGATAGAAGGTGATGTGGAAAGGCCGTATTTTTCATTGTCGTCCGCAAATTTGAGCTCTCAAATCCATTCATTCTCAACATTAATTTATAACAAAAAAAATGCTGAATTAAATGGTAAACATCAATATGAGCAAAATATGAATCTAGGGCTTTGCAGTATGCATTATTGC